>WKFP01014854.1:191213-217498 GCA_011057875.1 Pterocles orientalis | reverse complement strand
GGCCTGGCTAAAAGCAGAGCTAGGACCCTGTGCTTCAGGAGAGCAAACTTCCGGCTGCTCAAGGAGCTGCTGAGTGGGATCCCCTGGGAAACTGTCCTTAAGGGCATGGGTGCAGAACAGTGCTGGTAGCTCTTTAAGGACACCCTTTTGAGAGCGCAGCGGCTCTCCATACCCCAGCAAAAGAAGTCAAGCAGGGGAGGCAGGCGACCGTCATGGCTATGCAAGGACCTGCAGCTCAAACTGAGGGAAAAGAGGGAAATGTACAGGAAGTGGAAGCGGGGTTGTGTAGCCTGGGAGGAATACAGGGCTGTTGTCTGTGTGTGCAGAGACAGGATTAGGAAAGCCAAGGTGCAGATGGAGCTGAACTTGGCAAAGGATGTGAAAGATAACAAGAAGGGGTTCTACAGGTACTTAGGCAGGAGGAGACAGGCTAAGGAGAGTGTTCCCCCTCTGATGAAAGGTGGTGGGGAGCTGGCTTCCTTAGACATAGAAAAAGCTGAGGTATTTAATGAGTGCTTTGCCTCAGTCTTCACCGGTCGGTGGTCAGGCTTCTCGTATCTGCCAGGACCCTGAGCCTTTAGGTGAGGGTGTGGGGAGTGGTTTCTGTCCCACTGTAATGGTGGAACAAGTCCGAGTCCTCCTCATGAAACTGAACGTGTATAAGTCCACAGGACCGGATGATACCCATCCTAGACTTCTGAAAGAGATGGCTGATGTGGCTGCTGAGCAGCTCTCCATCATATTTGAAAAATCCTGGCTGTCTGGGGAGGTCTCTGAAGACTGGAAAAAGGGAAATATTACTCCTATTTTTAAGAAAGGGAGAAAAGAAGACCCAGGCAACTACAGGCTGGTGAGCCTCACCTCTGTGCCTGGGAAGATCATGGAACAGATCCTCCTAGAAGCTATGCTAAGGCACATACGAGACAAAGAGGTGATTCGAGACAACCAGCATGGCTTCACCAAGGGCAGATCTTGCCTGACCAATCTGCTGGCCTTCTATGATGGAGTGACGGCTTTGGTGGACAGGGGAAGGATGATGAATGTCATCTACCTGGACTTCTGCAAAGCCTTTGACATGGTCCCTCACCACATCCTTCTCTCTAAATTGGAGAGGTGTGGATTTGAAGGATGGACTGTACAATTGATTAGGAATTGGCTGGCTGGATGCAGCCAAAGGGTTATGATTAATGGTTCTGTGTCAGGGTGGAGGCCGGTCATGAGCAGTGTCCCTCAGGGGTCCGTCTTGGGACTGGTGCTCTTTAACATCTTCATCAATGGCATAGACGATGGCATCAAGTGCACCCTCAGCAAGTTTGCGGATGATACTAAGCTGAGTGGTGCTGTCGACACACTGGAAGGAAGGAAAGCCATCCAGAGGGACCTGGACAGGCTGGAGAAGTGGGCCCGTGTAAACCTAATGAGGTTTAATAAGGCCAAGTGCAGGGTGCTGCACTTGGGTCGGGGCAACCCCAGGTATTTGTACAAACTGGGGGAAGATCTCCTTGAGAGCAGCCCTGCGGAGAAGGACTTGGGGGTCCTGGTGGACGAGAAGCTGGATATGAGCCAGCAGTGTGTGCTTGCTGCCTGCAAAGCCAACTGTGTTTGGGCCACATTAAAAAACGGGGTGGCCAGCAGGGAGAGGGAGGTGATTGTGCCCCTCTACTTGGCTCTTGTGAGGCCCCATCTGGAGTACTGTGTCCAAGCCTGGGGCCCCTGTTGTAGTTAGGGCTGGCGGCCGGAAGATGTCACGCTGTATGGAAAGATAGGACTCTCTGGGTAGCCAATAGAGTTCAGTTTGTGATGTAAGCAGACGGAAGTGATGTTGTAAAATGCAAGCTATATAAAGCCTTTTCACCCTTCAATAAACGCCATTTACTGTCCATCACACTGGTGTCTGTGAGCAGATGACTGAGTGGCCTGGGATTGGTCGCCGTGCCGTTCCTGAACCAGGTTGCCATGCCGACAAAGGCAACAAGTGGTGCCAAAACCCCAGGAGTCACCTGGACAGGTGAATGGCGGCCGGAGCAGCTGGACCAGCCTGGTGGGGGAGGTCAGGGGAGGACGCTCCCGGACCAGGACCAACAAGGAGGATGGAAGCCCTTGTGAAGGTCGTATCCCAATTACGTAAGCAGTGGGGGATTGATTGTAAGCCTGAAGATTTTACTCTTGCTGTTGCAAGGCTTTTACAAGTTGGGGTCATTGACCAGCCGGTGGATGTTCCCCACCCTGAAGTGTGGGATAAATGCACTAAAGCATTAGCCAAGGAAACAATGTCTTCGGGTTGCGGGAAAAACTTTAAGTTGTGGGGGAAGGTTGTACAGGCCCTGCAGAGGGCTTTACAAGAGCAGGAGACCTGGAGGGCAAGGGACTGTTTGCTGGCCACCCCGAAATTGGGAGTCGGGGCGCCTACACAGAATTTCGTGCCCCCTAGACGGGGGCAATTCTGCCGAGCCTAAAGATCTGCGGGAGGGTGATGCGCCCCCCAAATCCCCGAACTCCGATCTGCTTATGGAGGGAATAGAAACAAGCAAAATCCCTCTGAGGTGGGTTAGGTGAGGAGGCTAGGGGAGCTGCGGAGAGATCGGAGTCTGAGGGCGCCTGGGCTAAACCGCCGCCTTATGCGCCCCAAGATGGTGCCGAGAGGAAAGGGGAAGGCGGGGGCGAAAACGTTCCCAGCAGGAAGAAGGAGGAAATGCCACAACTAAAAAGCGCACGTGAACGGGAAGGGGAGGAGAATGAGAAGGAGAAGGCGGGTTGTGAGTGGCGCGGTGGGGGCGACCCGAAAGGGAGGAGCGTGAGCGAGGGGCGGAGAGCCAATCAGAGCGCCCACCTGGAAACATGCCCTTATAGGGCAAACACCTCCCCGAGTAGAAGGAGGGGCGAGCCAGGAGGGGGTGTGCGGCCTGACCGCAAGGGAGGTGGGCGGGGCCAGAGTCCAATGAAAAGGAACTGGAGCCCGGAAGTGACTAGTCAATCGTGTTCCGTCTCTAATATGGACACTAGCTGGGACGAGTGGCTTGCAACAAAAACAGGAGCGCAAATTGAAAAAGGGATAGATAGAGCTAAAAGCCAACATATCCCCACCCAATTTAAAGGAGAGCTGTGTGCGGAACAAGTCCCTCTCATGGACTGGAGGAAGATAAAGATAGCGTGTGCCGATTGGGCCCTGTCGGCTGCACTAGCGTTCCCGGTCCGAGTGACAGATGGACAGAGGGTCTATTCACCAGTAAACCCTAAGAATGTACAAGCGGTTGTTAAAGCAATCACGGGTAAAGGGCTTAATTCTGCCATGGTTACCACCCTCATAGACAGTCTCTTCGGGGGAGACGATATGCTCCTGTTTGATATAAAACAAACTTGTAGACTGATTTTTGATGGGGCAGGGATGATTGTTTTTAAACAAGAATTGGAAGACAACTGTGCAAAGGAACTAGCTCAGGTAACCAGGGCAGATCACCCGCTACACGGCTCCAGCTTGCAGCGCCTCATGGGTACAGACCCGACAATGATTACCCCCCAGGCACAAGCCCATGAAGTTATGACAACTACTCGTGTGGCCAGAGAAGCTATTCACACAGCTTCTAGAGTTATTGCTAAACCGTCACCATGGTCCACAATAAAGCAAAGTGAAAGTGAAAGCTTTACACAGTTCGTGGATCGTCTCCAAGCAGCAATTGACTCTTTGTCCCTGCCCTCAGAAGCAAAAGGCCCAATCATAGCTGAGTGCTTATGTCAACAGTGTAATTCGGCAACCAAAGAAATTCTGCGATCACTGCCAGTGGGGTCAAGTGTCGCGAACATGATTAAGCATATTGTGAATGAAGAGCATCTAGCCCCAATCCAGGCGGCTGTTCGCACCGCAATAGCTAACGTAATGGTATGTTTTAAATGCGGCCAAGCGGGCCACGTTGTAGCAAACTGCCCTTGGTTGGGAGACCTGCCAACAGCGTCCCCCTCGCGCCGGAATCGATCTAGAGGACCGTGTTGGGCCTGTGGAAAGAAAGGGCATTTCGCTAAAGAATACAGATCTAAAATTCAGGGAAACGGGAGGGGGAGAGGGCACCTGGATCGCGCACAGCCCTCTCCCACTTGGGACACGAGGTGGCCCAACTCTATGCCGATCAACAACTATGCCAATCCCGGATGGGGCGAAGCGCTCCCGAACCCACTGCTCCCTCGAGAAGTGACCAACTTTATGGTTCAGCTGACGGTCCAGCCGAATCAACCCCCATCTCAGGGACAGCAAGGACTGCCCCTTGGGGGTGAGACCCCAGGGTGGTCCTGGCAATGAAGTGTGATAACCCATCAGTGGTGTGGGGGATCTGCTCTCTCTATAATACCCCCAATGGTACCACCACCAAGGTCCCTTTTTTGATTGACACTGGAGCAGATGTTACAGTTATCCCTGAGGCGAACTGGCCCCTGCACTGGAAATTGGAAGATGCCCCCATGGTGGGTGGAGTCGGGGGATTAACCCAAGCTCGAAAGAGTGCTCGATTGGTAGCAATAACACTTCACACCGAAAAGGGACTGGAAAAAAAAATTACCCTCTTCCCATATGTCATGCCAGGAGTCTCACCCCTGTTGGGAAGGGATGCACTAGTTCTATTGAAAGCCAGGGTGACAAATTTACCATGAGGGTCACTGCCGCATACCCACTTCCACCAATTAGACTGACGTGGAAATCATCTGACCCAGTGTGGGTCGAGCAGTGGCCCCTGTCGAAGCCTCGAATGGATGCTCTTCTTGAACTAGTTGACTGCGAACTACAACAAGGCCACATAGAGCCCTCTACTAGCCCATGGAACACCCCGTTTTTTGTAATACCTAAACGAACCGGCGAGGGGTTTCGCTTCCTCCATGACCTGCGCGAAGTAAATAAGAGAATCCAACCAATGGGTCCTGTCCAAACACTCTTGCCCATGAACTCTATAATACCGGAAGGACAGCCTTGTGCCGTCCTTGATATTAAGGAGCGGTTTCTTTTTGATACCTCTGCATGAGGAGGACAAGGAGCGGTTTGCTTTTTCCGTTGTGTTTCCAAACAGCCAACACCCCAATTTGCGTTTCCAGTGGAAAGTGTTACCTCAAGGAATGATCAACTCTCCTACTATCTGCCAGATGATGGTGGATCGAGCGCTGGCACCGGTTTGACACAGTGATCCGACTGCGACTATCATTCAATACATGGACGATACTCTAATCGCCGCACTGTCAGGAAGCCAGGTAGACCGGCTAGTGTCAACGGTTTCGGAAACCCTGAAAACAAACGGGTTCGAAATTGCGAGTGCGAAAATTAAAAGAGGACCATGTGTAAGTTTTTTGGGAGTGGGGATCACAGGTTCCTACATAACCCCTCCCCAGATAAAAATCCGTCAACATATCAAGATGCTCCATGATGTGCAGCAGCTGGTGGGGTCCTTGCAATGGCTCTGTAAAATCGTCTTGATTCCTCCCGAAAGCATGGCCCCCTTGTACGATCTTCTGAAAGGAAAGCACCCATGGGAGCAAAAAACTCTGACCACGGAGGCAATGAACTCTCTCGACTTTATCGAGCAACAGGTATCGTTGAGCATGCTCGCCAGACGGAACCCGGATGCACCACTTGATCTGTATGTACACTTCATGGAAAAAGGGGGAGTAGGGGCACTAGCCCAGGGTCCTCCTGAAAAAGCACAACCAATACAATGGATAGTCCTGGGAAAACCGTCACGTGCATTCTCTCCAGGAGTTGAGTGCCTTGGTAATCTCATCATGAAAGGTAGAAAACTCGCCCTAAGACACCTAGGCATCGAACCTGCCAGGATATACCTACCCTTCCGTAAACAGCTTCCAACGCAATCAGTGGCGACGTCAGAGTATTTGTCCATAGCTCTCGTCAGATTTGGAGGAGAAGTCTGGTACGCTGTAAAGCCCCTTGGACTCAAATGCTGGCAGTTATCGACATCGACCTTCCACGGAAGATCATGGACTGGCCCCAACAGGGACCAACGGTCTTTACAGATGCATCTTCAGTGACCTCAACCGCGGCAGCAGTATGGCAATCAGAAGGAGAATGGCGCTGTATCAAAATGACTGATCGTGCGCTTTCAGTCCAACAACTAGAAGCAACGGCTGTAGTACTAGCGTGCGGACTGTTCCCGACTGAACACCTTAACATTGTGACCGACTCAATGTTCGTGGCTAAACTCTGTTTTGCCATGTTGGGGCCTGGTGTGTCAACATCCACAATAGCATTGATGCTAGAAGAAGCACTTTCTTCTTGAAAAGGCATCATATCGGTCATCCATGTCAACAGTCACTGCCCAATCAAAGGGTTCTTTCAAATCAGTAATGACAAAGCAGATGCTGCTGCAAAAGGACTGTGGACGCTAAGAGATGCCCGTCAGCTACATGAGTCTCTCCATATCGGAGCTAAAGCACTAGCAAAGACATGCGGGATTTCAGTCACAGACGCAAAACATGTAGTAGCTACATGCCCCCACTGTCAAAAAGCGCCACTATGGTCCAGTGGTGTCAACCCCAGAGGTCTCAAAGCTTCTGAGGTGTGGCAAACAGATTTTACGCTCTGTCATCTGCTGAAGCCTCGAGCGTGGCTGGCAGTGACTGTAGACATGTACAGCGGAGTGATCATGGCCACACAACACCCTAAGACTGACTCCAAAGCGACTACCCAACATTGGCTGACGGCCATGG
Source organism: Pterocles orientalis (assembly GCA_011057875.1). Taxonomy (NCBI): domain Eukaryota; kingdom Metazoa; phylum Chordata; class Aves; order Pterocliformes; family Pteroclidae; genus Pterocles; species Pterocles orientalis. The sequence continues at coordinate 210,802 of WKFP01014854.1, read as the reverse complement.
CGTGGCTTGGCGTCCCCGATCAGATCAAAACGGACAACGGTTCGAATTTCATTTCTAAATCAGTCCAAGCGTTCGCTTTGAAATGGGGTATTACTCTAATACAGGGTATCCCATATAATAGCACAGGGCAGGCCACAGTTGAGCAGGCAAACCAAACTTTAAAATCTAGGTTGGAGGTTTTCGCTAAAGCAGAAGGTTTTACCAATGCCATTCCTCCAGGAGACCAAACACGCCTTCTGGCGACCGCTTTGCTAGCATTGAACCAATTCCCCAGGGGGGAAGAGGTGAATAGCCCCACCCAAAAACATTGGGCCACTCAAGCACTGGAAGAAGGCCTGTCGGTTACAGTCAGAAATTAGTTGGGAGAATGGGAGCCAGGGTGGAAATTAGTTCTAACAGGGCGAGGGTACGCTGCTGTCAGAAAAGACGGCAGAGTCAAATGGTGCCTGCTTAAGTCTATTAAACCTGACCTTAAGAATAAAACTAACAAAAACTGTGAGTTTTTGTTCACGGGACCAGATTATCGAACATCCCCGTAATCCGCACATCCCAGTGGCAAGAGAGGATGGCAAGCCAGCAGCTGTCCTGTCCGCATCTGAGAGCTTCGCACTAGTGGAGCCCAGACAATGGCAAAATAGCCCCAAAAGGGGGAGGCTGCAAGGTTTTTGGGTAATTTTAATTATAGGGTTTGTGACGCCATCCAGTGGTCAGTATGAACATCAGCCATGGGAATGGCTTTTGATGAGATGGGAGGACGAAAAAGTATTGCAAAAAATCATTACCCCGGGAGCCCCTAGTTTCCAAGTACAACTCTGTGACCTAGCCCCAGTAGAACAATGTACACATTGCGCAAGTTACTATATGTGTCCCGCCTCCAACCCCGGCAAACCTTACTGTATTGCTCCTGACCAGTATTACTGTAATTATTGGGGATGTGAAACTATAGCCTCAGACTGGGTGCCAGGGGCCGGCCTGGACAAATACTTACAGGTGCAACGAGGACCTTACGGGTGTGTTGTTCCCCCTAATGGCGGACCCACGTACTACGATGGTCCCAGGAATTGGTGTTTATACCTTATGTTAAACGTAACCAATGAAAAAGATTTGGGATGGACCATTGGCAAAACCTGGGGCATTAGACGCCGGGAATCCGGCAAAGATAGAGGACTGTTTTCTATTCAGAAACGGGAAGTGAGGAGCAACGCAGCGGGCAGCCCCAATCTTGCAACTAAGTATGATAACCAGCAAAGAAAGAAAAGTTTACCGACCCCTATCCCTGCCCCAACCAATCCCCTGCCAATTCAGCAAACAGTTCCTTCAAGTCGACCAAAGGTGAGACCTCCTCACTTGTTAAATAAGCCATTTTTTGATGTGTTAGATGCTACTTTCCAATCCCTGAATCTGTCAAATCTGAATCTTACGAGTTCTTGACGGTTATGCTATGATGCGGACCCTCCCTTTTACGAGGGTGTTGCCCTCAATGCTCTCTTTAACTATTCATCAGATAGCAACCCTACTCAGTGTAAGTGGGACACACAACGAAGAGGAATTACCCTGAGCCAAGTCAGAAACCAGGGCGTGTGTTTTGTTAACATCTCATTGGCAAACTGGGTTAGTGCTGTTTGTGCGAAAACCGTTATGATTGATAGAACCTACAAATGGGCGATTCCGTCTATGTCCGGAATGTGGGCCTGTCACCGATCGGGGGTAACTCCCTGTGTATCCCTTAAACTTTTTAATAATTCCACTGACTTTTGTGTAGAAGTTTTGATTGTTCCTAGGGTCCTATACCATTCAGAAGAAGAGATGTACTATCTTTGGGGAGAAACTAACATCAGACTTCAAAAAAGAGAAGCACTGACAGCGGTAACGATAGCGATGTTGCTCAGATTAGGAGCAGCCAGCATGGCCACAGGTGTGACCTCCTTGGTGACCCATCAACGAGGCCTGTCTCAACTACAAGCCGCCATCGATGAAGATCTGGAGAAAATCGAAAAATCCATGACCCTTCTGGAACAGTCTCTATCCTCGCTCTCAGAGGTTGTTTTGCAAAATAGACGGGGATTAGACCTCCTGTTCATGCAAAAGGGAGGCCTCTGTGCTGCCCTGAAAGAGAAATGTTGCTTTTATGCAAACCACACCGGAGTGGTCAGGGATTCGATGGCTCAATTAAGAGAAAGATTGGCGCAAAGAAAAAGAGACAGGGAAGCCCAACAAGGGTGGTTTGAGTCATGGTTTGACCATTCACCGTGGCTAACCACCCTGATATCTGCCTTGATAGGGCCGATCGCAATGTTCATGATAGCATTAATCTTCGGACCCTGTATGTTAAATAAACTCGTGTCATTTGTTAAGAGGCGGTTAGAGACAGTTAATGTCTTGTTGGTAGAACGCCAACAATTGCTTTAAGGTTACAGTCGTTTAGAATTATCCCCCAGTTACCAACTGCCTGGTGTGCCTTGACTGATCTTTTTAAGGTAATTTTTCTATTTTAGCCTATTTAGTTTAGCATATAATCAATGTTACTCCCAATTATCCCTAGTTACCCCCTAGTGCCTTATATTTTCCAGATTTACATTTTCCAGATTTACAATATATATTTTTAAGATTGTTATAAAGTAGAGAATTAGGACAGGAATAGCATTTTCAGGATTATTATATTCTAGGTAACTTAGTTATGCATAGGGAGGGGGGATATGTTGTAGTTAGGGCTGGCGGCCGGAAGATGTCACGCTGTATGGAAAGGTAGGACTCTCTGGGTAGCCAATAGCATTCAGTTTGTGATGTAAGCAGACGGAAGTGATGTTGTAAAATGCAAGTTTTATAAAGCCTGTTCACCCTTCAATAAACACCATTTGCCGTCCACCACATTGGTGTCTGTGAGCAGATGGACCGAGCGGCCTGGGATTGGTCGCCGTGCAGTTCCTGAACCAGGTCGCCACGCCAACAAAGGCAACAGGCCCCCAGCACAGGAAGGACATGGAGCTCTTGGAGCGGGTTCAGAGGAGGGCCACTAAGATGATCAGAGGGCTGGAGCACCTCTCCTATGAGGAAAGGTTGAGGGAACTGGGCTTGTTTAGCTTGGAGAAGAGAAGGCTCCGGGGAGACCTCATTGCGGCCTTCCACTACTTGAAGGGAGCGTACAAACAGGAGGGGGAACACCTGCTTACGGGGATGGATAGTGATAGGACAAGGGGGAATGGTTTTGAATTAAGACAGGGGAGGTTTAGGTTAGAGATTAGGAGAAAGTTTTTCACCCAAAGGGTGGTGGCACACAGGAACAGGTTGCCCAGGGAGGTCATGGATGCCCCATCCCTGGAGGCATTCAAGGCCAGGCTGGATGTGGCTCTGAGCAGCCTGGTCTAGTGGTTGGCGGCCCTGCATATGGCGGGGGGGTTGAAACTAGATGATCACTATGGTCCTTTTCAACCCAGGCCATGCTATGATTCTATGATTTTTCTCTGTCACTTATGAAACGTCAAAGGAAGGGAACAGAGCCTCTTTACCAATCCAAGATTTTTGGGACCAATTCAGTAGGGTGGAAAAAAATTAAAAGCTGGCAGGAGAAATTTTATTTCAAATGATAGTTCTAAATGATTAAAAACACCACCAAACCGTTAAAAGGCCTATCCACACATTAGATATCTTCCCACAAGAAGGAATGCAAATCAAACCCAAGAACTAATAGCCATGCAAATCAATGAGGATTGAATTTGAGGAGTGGTGTTTCAGTAGCCACTAACTAGTGAATTTCTCAGTGCTAATGAAACATGTAAGAGCTGTCTGTTTGACTCTTCCAGATAAGGAAATCAACTGGTCTTAGGGGGAAAAATCTAAAGGATAGTGTAAATCAGCAGTAAAATGACATCCAGGAGGTTAAATGAAAGACCTGTGTAATAAGTAATACATCCTGAGTCCAAAGCACCCTGTAGATCTGGAATGTCTGATTTGGAAGCCAATAATTCTTTGCTTCAATCACTTCAGTAACAGAATAGTTATGAATTATTACTTCTGTAAGAACATTAAAAATATCAAAAACTATTAAAGGAGTGAAAGAAGCAAATGGTGCAGAAAATCCGACATTTTTATTTGTTTATTAGTTATGTAGGTGTTTGGGGAATACCTGCTATTATTAATTACATGCTGATTTTTCTTTCCAATTACATTTTGTAATGTTTTGTTTTTAGGGGAAACCAGAGACTGAATTGAAAAGGAATCAGATCTGTAACAAGATGTGATTAAACAATAAATGAAGCTTGTTTAACAGGAATTTCTTGAGGAGGCACTTCTATAAATTCCAAAGCCCTAGTTGGAGACGTGAATAAAAAATGAGACAAAAGGTAGTGGCTGAGTGGCCAGGCAGCAGAATTGTAGACCCAGCCCTTCAATACCTTTACTTTGAGATCACTGAACAAAGGATGAAGGCTTAAATTATTCAATACCTGAGAAACTATGTGAATTTATAATACAGAATATTTAAAATGTTCTGTGTCTTGTGTTTCATATCCTTTTGATAAACTCAAGATTTCTCCACTTAGCAATGAAATCACCAATGGGATGTGTATCAAAGTTTCTGCATAGAGGCCTGAGAAAAAAAATCACAGAGGACACGAGGTAATAATGCATGCACAGAGCAAAGAGTTCACTAAATTTGGCTGGTGAAGGGTGCAGTGTGTGTCTGGGAGATGGTTTCAGCTTGCAGACCTGTTTGCTTGTTCTGTACTTTTGTGTTCTGTGTGTATTTTTCCCCTTTGATTTTCAGAGTCTGAAGCAGAGGCTCCTCTGGACCCTTTTAAGTTTCAATGCTTCCACAAAGATGAACAGAATTAGGGCTGCAAGGAGGAAGTAGACATGAAAATGTCATCTCATTTAATTTTGCCTATAACTTAGAATGCAGTATAACAAATATACCTCCTTTCATGTTTCTGTGCTTGAGAAAACATTTCCTTACTTGGCAATTTGAAAACACATGAAAGGAGATGCTTGCTGGATGGTAATTAGTATTGCTAAGGTAGTTTCTTTTTCTAGAAGTGGACTCAGGTGCAAATCTGAAATTCCAGCTTCAGGTCATAACCAATTGCTGTAATGGGGCAGATTCAGTGGGGTTCCCAAAAGGGCATACCTCAGAGCATGACGCCAAAAGTTCTGGTGTGCTCACACCTAGGTAAATTGAAGTTACATACCATAACAGCACAATTACACCTTGTAACTTTGGTTTTATATTCCTTCTGAAAGCCTTTCCCCATCTCCATTTTTATAGTATATTTCCTGGTGCTAACATAAATATTCAGCTCCTCTTTTAACCTTGCTAACACCTTAATGTGAACGTTCATGCCACAGATTCCTAAACTTGAAGTAAAAAATGAATCTGAATTATGCTTCAGAGGTAGAGATATGCATTTTTATTGAAGTAATCAACAGATTTTTAGGACATTAAGTGCTAATTGCATAGTCATCTATTATTACCTTTATGTAAAACAGGTAGCATTTATAGTAGAAAGTGTAATGATGGTGATATCTGACAAGTCACATTGTTTAACATGCATTTTAAACAAAATGAATTTTAGAAAGACAAATATACCAGACTAAATGATGCATTCCCTTTCTTTCACATAGGAGTAGCTGTAGAGGGGACGAACAAAATTCTTGGTTCACAAATTTGTTTTGAGAATTTATCAATGGGAGCGGTGTTGCTCACAGCAAGCATTAAGGAAACATGAACCAAGCCCCAAGAGCTGTATGTTACTGAGTCAATCTCAATAACAACAGTTTGCAAGTTTTCATGGAACTGGCAGACCAATCTAATCAAATCAGCTTTTTCTATATAGGAAAGTAGGCTGGAACATGAAAGTAAGAATTAAAGGATCAGAAATTATTGGGATTGAATGAGAAGGACTTTTGGGAGAAAGTGATCCTCAGTGGCCTCATGTTATTTATTACATAATTGTTTCTTTAACTTTATGCAATTTTCCCCTCAGACCTCTGATTAGTCTAATCATAATTTTCTGCAATTTTTCTGATCTCAATAGGTATTTTTAAAATGCAAATAATCTGCATGGGATACCACATTCTAGGTGTGATTTGGTATAATGGCTTGAATATTGCACTCCATATGCTGAAATTACCCTTTCTTCTTTCATTACTGCTTAAAAGCACATTCACCACTGCCTGTGAATGAGATTGCAGGAAAAGATTAAAAAGCATGTATGCGTTATGTAGTGATCCTTTGTCTTGACAAGAGAGCCATCACTGATATAGCCCTGGGTACATTAAGGCCAACATTATTCTACATACACAGAGTAAACCATTCTCTGTTTTAATTATGCAAAGGCAGTGACAATATCAATCTCCCAAAATATATTGTGCCACCAACATTGCAAACCTAAATGTATATCAAGAGCATTTGATAGCCTTACAATGTACCTCTTGCACAGATGCAAGATGAGGAAAAGTTTCTATCTCATTTTTAGGCAAGGGAAAGGTGCATAGAGACATAAAAGCACTGACCCAGGCTCAGATTTTGAGTCCATCTGTGTAGGAGGGAGCTATCCTGTTTCAGGTAGTTGCATGGTCACGTTGGACTCCTCTCCGTTTCAATGTTTACACAAATCCAGAAAAGAGACTATACTTGCAAAAATCTTGATCACTGACGAAGCAGAACAGCACAGTATATGTATAATATTCTCCTCTTTGTGAAAAAAAAAGGTATTTGCAACTACCTAGTTCTTAAAAATATATATATGGTTTAAGCGCTATGGGAAAACAACATCTAAAGAAATCTGTTTATCAGTCAATGCATCTTAATTAATATTTCCATTTCAGAGCACCTGAAGTGAGGAACAGGGGAACCCCAATTGGTAATCCAGCCACAATAGGGGCCCAATTTATATGCTTGTACACTAATGCACAGAGCATGGGGAACAAGCAAGAAGAGCTACAGACACGTGTATGTGTACAGAGCTATGATGTCATTGGCATCACTGAGATGTGGTGGAGTGTAGGAATAGATGGGCAGGGGAGGAGGGGAGTGGGTGTTACCCTCTGTGTCTGAGACCAGCTGGAATCCATGGAGCTCCACCTGGGGATGGATGACGAGCTGCAGAGAGCTTATGGCTCAGGGTTAAAGAGAAAGCAGGGGAAGGAGATGTTGTAGTGGGGGTCTTCTACAGGCCACCTGACTAAGAAGACCAAGTGGATGAGGCCCTCTATAAACAGAAACAGTTTCACCTTGGAAAGCTATGGTCTCCATATAGGACTTCAACCACCCTGATTTCCATTGGCGGAACAGCACAGCAGGGCACCAGCAGTCATAGAGGTTACTGGAATGCATTGATAATGACTTCCTCTTCCAAGTCATACAGGAACCGGCAAGAAATGGTGCTATGCTGGACCTTGTCCTTACCAACGAGGAGGGGCTAGTGAGTAATGTGAAGCCCAAGGGCAGCCTGGGCTGCAATGACCATGAAATAGTTGAGTTCAAGATCCTTAGGGGGTCAAAGAGGGTGCACAGCAAGGTCACTACTCTGGACTTCAAGAGGGCAGACTTCACCCTCTTCAGGGACCTGCTTGGCAGACTGTCATGGGATGAAGCCTCGGAGGTAAGAGGGACCAAAGAAAGCTGGTTAATATTCAAGGGCCATCTCCTGCAAGCACAGGAGCAGTGCAGCCCCAGAAAGAGGAAGGTAGGCAAGAATGCCAGCTGCCATGGATGAACAAGTAACTCCTGGACTTACTCGGGCACAAAAAGAAAATATAAGGAGTGGAAGAAGAATGGGTTAGCTGGGGGGTGTACAAAGAGGCTGTCCAAGCAGCCAGGGATCAGGTTAAAGATAAAACCCTGATATAATTAGACCTAGCCAGGGACATAAAGGGGAACAAGAAGACCTTCAAGTACATCAGTGACAAAAGGAAGACTAGGGAAGATGTGGGCCCTCTACTGAAAGAAAACTGAAGACCTGGCCACAAGGGTTACAGAGAATTCTGAGGTGCTCAATGACTTCTTTGCCTTGGTCTTCACCAGCAAGGGCTCTGGCTGCACCACCCAAGTTGCAGAAAGTGAAGGTAAGAATTGGAAGAAGGAAGATCTGCTCACTGTAAATGAAGATCAGGTTTGAGACCATCTAAAGCGCTTGAAAGTGCACAAGTCTATGGGACCTGATGAGATCCATCCAAGGGGTCCTGAGAGAACTGGCGGATGAAGTTGTCAAGCCATTTACTATTACATTTGAAAGGTCATGGCAGTCAGGTGAAGATCCCACTGACTGGAAAAGGGGAAACATAACCACCATTTTCAGGAAGGGTAAAAAAATAAGACCCAGGGAACTACAGGCCAGCCAGTCTCACCTCTGTGCCCAGCAAGATCATGGAGCAGATGTTCCTGAAAGCTCTGCTAAGGCACACGGAAAATGATGGAGAGGTGACTGGTAACGAGCGTGGCTTCACCAAGGGTAATTGTGCCCGACAAACCTGGTCGCCTTTTATGATGGAATTATGGCATCAGTGGATAAAGGAAGAGCAACTGATGTCATCTACCTGGACTTCTGCAAAGTGTCTGACACCATCCCGCATGACATCCTGGTGGCCAAACTGGAAAAATATGGATTTGATGGATAGACTGCCCACTGGATAAGGAATTGGCTGGATGGTTGTGCTCAGAGAGTTGCAGTCAACGGCTCAATGTCCAAATGGAGACCGGTGACAAGTGGCGTTCCTCAGGGATCGGTACTGGGACCAGTGCTATTAAACATCTCTATTGGCAACATGACAGTGGGACCGAGTGCACCCTCAGCAAGTTTGCTGATGACACCAAGCTGTGTGGTGCAGTTGACATGCTAGAAGGAAGGGATGCCATCCAGAGGGACCCGGACAGGCTTGAAATGTGGGCTCATGCCAACCTAATGAAAAAAGCACAAAGCCTAGTGCAAGCTTCTGCTCATGGGTCAAGGCAATCCCAAGCACAAATACAGGCTGGGTGCAGAATGGCTTGAGTGCAGCCCTGAGGAGAAGGATTTGGGGGTGTTGGTAGGTGAAATTGGAGCATGAGCTGGCAGTGTACGCTTGTGGCCCAGAAGGCCAACCGGATCCCAGGCTGCATTAAGAGAAGCATGATCAGCAGGTCAAGGGAGGTGATTCTCCCTCTCTGCTCTTGTGAGGCCCCACCTGGAGCACTGTGTCCAGGTCTGAAATCCTCAGCACAGGAAAGACATGGACCTTTTGGAGCGAGTTCAGAAGAGGGCCAGGAAGATGGTCAGAGGGCTGGAATATCTCCTGTATGAGGACAGGCTGAAAGAGTGGGGGTTGTTTGGCCTGGAGAAGAGAAGACTCCAGGGAGACCTGATAGCATCCTTCCAGTACATGAAAGGAGCCTACAGGAAAACTGGGGAGGGACATTTTACAACAGCATGTGACAGGATGAGGGGTAGTGAATTTGAACTGGAAGAAGGTAGATTTAGACTAGATATTGGGAAGAAATTTTTTGCTGTGAGAATAGTGAGGCACTGGAACAGGCTGCCCGGAGAAGCTGTGGATGCCCCATCCCTGGAGGTGTTCAAGGCCAGGCTGGATGAGGCTTTGAGCAACCTGGTCTAGTGGAGGGTGTCCCTGCCCATGGCAAATGGGTTGGCACTAGATGATCTTGAAGGTCCCTTCCAACCCAAGCCATTCTATGATTCTATGATTCCATATGAATGCTTTTGAAAAAGCATCATCTTCTTTTGCACGTTTTTCCACCAAAGATTGGCTGATCCTTTTGTAATATTCTTCAGAGCAGACAAACATTGGTTTACCAATACCCATTGTATCCAGACAACCAGATTCCATTTGTGAAAACAAGGTAAGGTGCCACACCAGCATAGATGATAGACATTTGCAGCATAAAATATTAATGATATAAAATCTGACTTTTTTCAACCACTTACATAGCCTCTAGATTAGACCCACTAAAATAAATGAACCTCGACTAAATTTTTAAATACACTTGCTTACTGTAAGTCAGGACAGAGTCTGAATTTCCTTGAGAATCACTGATGACTTCTCTAATAAATTTTGACTATAATGTTTACTAAAGTGCTCAAGACTGAAAAAATAATGAGAAAGATCCATTAAGGCTGGAACTGCTGAACTCAAAGCTACATTAATTTGCAAGTGTAGGTTTCATTGTTCAGAAATACTATCCCTGTAGCAGTCATTATTTTTGTTGAGACATAGTGATAAGTGAAACAAAGGTTACAAAGTGGAACTACCACAAATCAGCTGCTAACAAGACAGAAGCAGCCCGCAGTCAATGTTATTTCTGCATCCAGTAAAAAATCAAGGAATGACTTCTTAAACTTTTGCCTGAAATGGAAAAACTCCACAACTCGTGAAATTTGTAAAGTAGGTATGTAGTTTAGTCAGCGCTGATGCGCACGGGGGATAGCTCCACCAGAGACATGCGCGCCTTTTTGCAAAACCTATCCCTCTATTTATTCCCCAAAATGTTGCATATGCATTGTTTCAGAATCCATTCATTCATATTAATTACCTAGCCCTGCCTAGCCCCACTTCATATTATAATTAGCTAAAGAGTCCTTCTGCGCCCTGCTCTCTTGGTCTCAGTCCAAAGAGCCAGGCTGGTTCCCAGCTTGTTGGAGGCCCAAGCAGTCTTCTTTATCTCCACAGCCTTGCAGGTGTCGTATTCTCTCCTCTTGTTTGGGTTAGCAGTTCCTCCCCTATCATCACAGCTTTGATCCTCTCATCCTGTCTTTGCAAGCACAGTAAACGTTAATCATATATTGTCTGAACAGCTATCCCTTGTTAATTTTAAATCCCTGTCTCATGCCAGCCATCCTTTTTTGCTCCTGTGTACTCACACAGAGTACAGCCCTATACTGTACTCAGTGTGAGAATAATCCAGAGTAGAAGGAGCCAGTTTTCTTAAAGGATTTTCTTTTGTTGTATTTTTTTTTAATGGGACTTGAATCAAGGGTCAGTCACGGAAGTGTGAACAAGAAGTTCTCTTTACACATCTGTGCCTGAACTTGCAACTGCCTCAGAGCCATGCTGGCTGAAGCAAATCCCAAGCTACAAGGGCTAAATGGGACAGTTAGCAAACCCATGCCTAAGGGTGCAGGAGCTATCAGCAATAAAGGTCAGGTGTGCTTGTTCGGCAGTCAGTCTCAAATGCTTCTGTGTCAATTGGACACTCCCATGCCAGCTCAGGGGTCACAATACTTTGACGACCATGGGGTGGCAATGCATGATCATGCCATTCTCCTTTGGGCAGGATAGTACTATTGTCTCCTGCGGACAACTCCCAGTACCAGATGATCCTGCTCTGGGAGGGATTTCCAAGCTAATGGCTCTCTGGAACGTCTCTTTTGTTCCCAGGAGAGGAATCCATCAACTGCTCCCCTGACTCCGCCCCAGCCTAACAGCAGTCTTTTATTCTCTACTGGTACTGCACCAAAAAGGGCTTCTAACTTAAGAGGTCCTTTTTCTTAAGACTGGTTAATATGTTAACTAGGTGCAGCGTAGTAAAGCACCCCACCCAGGACCCATGCAAAGATAAACACGATGTCTTCTGTTATCCCCTGCGTAATGCTGCTCATCATTGTATCCCCAGAGCCCACATAAACTTGCCCAAACACAGATTCCCAGAGTGTAAATAATGTTTGCTGCCCTGTGGACATAGTTAGCTATCCTGTGTGTTGGGTCTAGCTGAGATGGGGTTAGTATCCCCACAGCAGCCCTCTCAGTGCTGAGTGTTACCCTGGCACCTCGCAGGGTGTTTATCACACATCTTGGGAGGGGCGGAGCCGGGACAGCTGACCCGGATTGGCTGTTCCATACCATGTGACCTCAGCTCAGCCATAAAAGCCAAGGGAAGGGGGGAGGAGGGGGGCATTTGTTACTGTGTGTGTCTCCAGGAGCAGCTGCTACACACACTGAAGCTCTGCTTTCCTGGGAAGTGGCCAGACATCACTTACTGAGGGGAAGTAGAGAATAACATCTTTGTTTACCTTCTCTGCATGGCCTTGGCTTTAATTAAACTGCTTTATCTTGACCCATGAGTTTTTCCCCTTATTCTCCCCCTTTATTTTGCTGAAGGGGGAGTGATAGAGGGGCCTGGTGGGCACCTGGCATCCAGACAAGGTTAACCCACCACATCCTCACTGTTACATTTCTAAAGAGTGAAAATTTGAGGTATCAGTCCCTGTTTGAACTTACTGGTAAAGGCATTCTGCAGTCTCCAAATGGCAAATCCAGAATCTGTATTTTGTGGGTTGCAGGTTTTCCTGCTTCATCGTAAACAGAGAAGAAAGTGCCTAGGGGGGAGAGATGGATTCAGAATTACTGTTGAGTATTCATGCTAAAGGATAATGTTAGCTATACATCACAGAAAAAGGAAGCAACTAATCAAATTGTAAATGGAATAAACAGCAGAGGCAATATTATCAGCACTTGATCTCAGAGAATCTATGCCCACACAGCCTCAGAATATTGTTAATCAGACCAACTATGCAAAAGGAGACCTTCATATCTGTCAGGCAGCTGTCCCTGGACAGTTTATAAGTGCCCTACGGTTAACAGGTAATTGCTCACAGTTATTATCCCAAATACTTGAGAAATTATAAAATTATTAAAACAATGAAAACTCCTGTCACTCATTGCACTGACTCTCATGTCTTACATCTACCCATGAACTTCAAGCCTGCATGTTAAATTTCCCTTGCTCTGCTGAGTGTTTATCCTGTTGGATTTTCTCATGGCTTTGCTTTAATACACAAAAAGGGGTGTCCCTTGCAGGCAGCCATCATGCCTGCTGCTGTTTCATATGGTACCTGATATTTTTTGGAAGCCAGTAGGTCATTCTGTTTTTCAGCAATTAAGTAGGCGATGATATATTTCCAATTGTAAAAGCTTTTTAATGTGAAGAAGGAAGAACAAAATATATGGCACCAAATAGCTAAATTTAACCTGGAATTAAGAACCAGTTTATATAAACTTCCACTCATGCAGTTACTGTGCTTCCAGAGACCAAATAATATTGTTACATTATTTTGTCTGCCACTGGACTATCTGCTGCATTTTGTACTTTTTCAGTGACTTGTTCCAGAATTTTCCTAAACACAGTTATAGTGTTCTTTACACAATGCATTTGTATAGACAGTTCCTTTCCAGCCAAAAGAAACAGGAATTCCCTCACAGGTTTCTTCCATTTCAGTCCTTCTCCAGGGCCCTCATTATATCTTCTAATAAATCTGGGATTAGACGTCTTAATACTAGAGTGAAAATGCTGTGCCATATGACATGAAATATTGAATTTGAACAAATCCAAATGTTCAAATGCTTCTGATAGTGATCTGCTTGGTTACTCACAAACAGACTCATAATACAGAAAGGTGATGAAAAGGATGCTAGACTTAGATTTCTCCAGGTGAGAAACCTTCTCTGACTAGGTGAGTCATCTGCTCTGCATCTGCTAGCAAGCAAGTGAAATAAAAACCCAAGTGTTGATATAAACAATGAAATTTACTACTTTTAATAATGTAATTTGTAATTCTTTAATAGATCTTATGTATTTAACATTGCTAACATTGAAAGTTTTACACAATCATCTTGTGGTTGAATTAATTATTTTATCTCTGGAACAGCAGCTATTCTAATAGTTAAAGCTATGAACAATAGTGGTTTGCATAATAAATGTTCCACTGTGATGTGTAGGATGTACATGTATCCAGCCATGATCTTCACCAGTGCTGTTTCTGTAGGCTCAGCTGATGTCATTTAGATGAACAATCTACTGTTATTAAATCCATTGTAGATGAAAAGTTCAACATGAAAATTCTTATAACTATGCAACCAGTATGTGTTCTAACATTAAGATCACCTAACTTAAGTAAAATCATGGCTTAGAAGACTAAGTTCTAAACCATTTTTTTGCACTAAAATGAACCGAGTTTAGACACCTAAATATTTGTAGGTGAAAGAGAAGACTTAAAGGACTGTCTTAAAAATGTGTGTACCATGAAACCTATTTGAAAAGTTGTAAGAGAAAAAAAAAGTTACAATAGTTAAAAATAGTTACAACAATTAAAACCACATTTTAATAGTAATTATTTAAGAATCTCAAAAGCATCATAATTACTTTGTAACGCTTAGAAACATTTGGCAAAGGCCTCTTCTAAAGTGAAATATGATTATCAGGAAAAAAAAAAACCACCTACGATCTGGAGACAGTAAACTGTAGAATTTCAAGTTAAACTAGGGTCTCTTCAGAGTAAAATCACTAAGGTTCCATAATTCAGCATTTTCAAATTACATTGTAAATGTTTTCATTTAGTCTCAGCGCATACACAGCATGACATTTCAGTTGCACAGATGAGTTTACTCTGTTCAGGGACATGATTCACACAAAGAAGTTGTCAGCCCAAGTTCCTGAAGCCCGCACTCTCCAAAATGAACAGTTTACACTAATCCTGGAATTGTGCTTGGGCACATGTCAGACAGGCAACTTTTGGCTGCCACTCACCACCAGGCATTAGTCACTCACAAATAGGTCTGATAATTCGAAATAGGAAAGGAAGGGACCGTGTGATGAAACAGGTCCCAAACCTTGCAACTTAAAATACCAGAATTGTTGATGTTTGCAGGCTGAGGTTAAACAGTGACCTGAGACCTGTTAATTCCACTGCCTGAGAAAATGACAAGTTCATGATTTGTAACCCTTTAGGTAATGTACGTATCAATATCACCTGTGAACAGTATTCCAAAACCTAACAAATATTACTTCAGAATGGAACTAGTAGAACTGAATCTTCATTGTTTTTAATAAACTAATAATATATACATGGAAACTTAAATGACTTGCATGTCTGAAAGCTTGTCTTTTTTTTTTTTTTCCCCAGTGTTGCTGGTTGCTCAAATAAAAGATTTTTATCTTTCATGGGAAACCTCCTCCCAGAGAATCCTAAATTCTTCCTGTAATTGGAGTAAACTGAAACACAGAAATGCTCTCTAAAGAAATATTTAGGCCACACCAAATTAATCTGCAGTTTTGGGAAGGAGGTTCTAGAATAGCTTCTGCCATTTTTAGAGTAGGTATGCATGTGTTTTACCAAGATTTTAACTGAGTTCAGGAACAAAAGGAATGGAACACCAAATACTGTGTAATTTATATGATATTTTCAAACTTTGCTCCATGCCTGTATGCTAGTACCAAAGTCTGCGTTGTGGGCATTATTTGTTTTCCTGAAAAGAAGCAGTGGGGTATAGGAACTGTCTCATGTATCAGGAAAAGCAGAGTTTCTTGTATAAATTTCTCTTCTTACTGTGTTATGGGCAGTTGCCATTATACTGTATTACCTGGACTCTGAATTTTGGGTGAAATACAGGATAGAGACTCTGGCATGTGATGAGATCTCCATAAACAGTCTATCTCATTTTCCTTTTAGATAACATTGAATCAGTGCTATTGTATCCTGCAAGAAGGAAGTGACATGCCTAAATTGCTCTAGGGAACTGGGCTCTGATATTATAAAATAAACTGAGCATTGGAAAAACACTACAGAAGTGCCAGCTATTTGCATATATATTGATAGTTATAGGTGTTACTGCTCTGTATTGATTTGACCACTCAAATAATCAAAGCATGCCTTCAAAGTTGTGGGATTGATGTAGATTTTGTCTGCATGCTATCTAAAACTTCAAAATTTATGAAGTATGACCCCTTTACATACTTAAGTACTTCCATAGCTGGGTTAACTAGACTAGTAAATAGTTCTTAATTAGTAATGAGGGAGAGGGTTAGTTCTTCAGCAGGGCTTATATATTTGTATAACTAGCTAGAACAGAATGTGTTATTTCTAAAATTATATTCGTTGATTATACTTTTTTATGAACTTCTGCAAAAATACACAATCATTTTCTTTCCAGAAGGATTTGTATAAGAAATCTGACAAAGAAAATATTGGTAATTTAGAGATGAAATAATAAGTTTAATATTTTGACAATTGTATCCTCCTCATGCCTTTATCTTCAAGCCTTAAGCTAGTTCAGTGGCATATAGTTTATTTAGTGGTATTGAGTTGACTGTAAATTTTCTACACAAGTCCCTGCACTTTTTTGGAGAGTTCTCCATTACTGCCTTTACTGATCCATTACTACAGAGAAAAAAAGCAGAGCACATTTTATTAGGCCCTATATAGGGATATTATTGCAACATCAGCGCTCACTACTGTGCAAAGTGACATCTTGAATGTAATTCTCCAGCAGATATGGATGATTTGGAAACTCACTCACTTTCCAACATTGCTTTCCTTGCCTCTTTCTTCTGTAACCTTCCCTCATCTTTAAGTTGTCCCATTTCTTTCCTGAAACTTCGAAACTCAATATTCTCGGTTTCCTGCAACAAGACAATTCAGTGTCTCTGGGGCCAAGGGAAAGATAGTTGAAATATCCAGTTATTAGGGGAGGAGAAAAAGGCAAAGAAGTTCAGGATTTGGCCAGGATATGTCATCATGTTAACATTTCCCTCAGCACACCCCTGAAAGAGATTATTGTAAGAAAAGCACACCTTTTGCTTGAAAAAAAGAAAATAAATGGATGTGCCTAAGTGAAAAAAAACAAAATGCGGAAATGACATCTGTACACCTGTCTTCCAGAAATTCCTTTACAAAATACTTGCATCTCTTCTCTGTTATTGACTGAGACAGCTGCCAAGATTCTCTACCCAGACTGAATTTCACTGTTTGGTGTAACCCACACTAGTGCTCTGGACTAAAGTAGGAGCCTGAACAAATTTTTGTGGCTTCCTCCCACACACACGTTTGACTAACTCACAGATACATGATGAGTCTTATGTTCTTTTCACAGTGATTCTCATCACATCAGTAGCAGCATACAAATTCAATTGCTTGCGAATTAAATATACTGAGATATTTAAACATTGTTTTTTATGTATAAATTGCCAATAAAAAGTATACTTCAAAAGATATAATTCTGGAGAGCATTAAACACTACTTATCAGGATACTTCTTGAGTAGGTCTAATTAATATTTCGTATTGTTTGCTGCATCCTAAAAATGGAATACTTTCAGGAGTTGCTAACCCATCAATTTGCCTTTGTCTACAGTAGCTTGTACATGATGGATCTAATGCTAATACAGGTATAAATCAGGAATCACCTTGCAGGTGTGACTGTTACAGTAGCTCTACCTGTCTTATCCAAACTTCTTTTCTTGGGGAGATGTGCAGCTTGGACCTATAACAAACCTGAAGCATGCAGAAGCAGCATGCAGAAGCAGCACTGGGAAGGAGGCACGAAAAAGAAAATGGGTTTGGTTCCTTTGAGTTGTGTTTATAAAGTTGTATTTTGAGACAGAGGCTCTTGGATATTGGCACTAGTTTCCCATCTGCATCCTTTAAAGACTACTGCCTAGCAGTCAGCGCTCGGTACATCCAGAATTCATCTTGTAGTTTCCTTAGCTGCATTCATGCCAGAAAAAAAAGTGGTGTTTTAAAAAAGGGGGCCAGAAACATAAATCTGATGTTCCTGCTACAGTAGCATCAGTTCATTGACTTCTTTGTAAATCAGAATTCACTGGAGGAAAAGCATGTTACAAGGTGCTCTTTCAAATTTTATTTTTTTGCCTATTGAATAAACACATCCAAGTTGCACATACTTAAGGAGAATGTCCCTAGAAAGATAAATGTTTACGTTCAGTTTTATTTTCTCTGTGACATATGGCCAGGTAACCAGAAGTGATTTATCTCCAGGCATAAGGCAGAAATGGATTATGTGGAGAAGAAAGCGGAGTATGTTTTGTGGGAATATGGTGACACAGTATTAAAATGGCATTTTTAATTTTGGCTGTGACTAAAATAGTTTCGACATGCAGATGTTTCTGGGTATGTAAGCAGCAACCTTGTTATGGGCTTGGGCATATGTGACAGTTTTAGAAAACAGTCTAAAGGGGGATGCATTGCACTGTACAAACTGTTAGTTACTGCATTAACATCACACTAAATCTGGCAAAATCTTATTCTTTTTAAATTAAAGTAGTTAGGAACTGAGCCAGCTAACTGGTATAGCTCTTTCTCTTGGAATACAAGAGCCTGTGAAAATCTTATGGCCTGTGCTACCCATAAGGTCAGAGAGACTGGTCAAAGAATCATCCTCTGGCCTTCAAATACATACATCAGCTCATCAGATACCATGTAAAGAAACCTAATGGTGCTAACTTACACCAAACGATGATGTCACCGAATAAGCATATAGGTTAAAAGGACAATACATGTATTTAATATATGAATAAGCCTTTAGGAGAGAAGATCTGAAAAGAAGAGATTACTGACAACCTTGAGAGGAGCACAATGGGATGGCATGATAAGGGCATGTCATTCTACAAAAGTGGAACACACAGACATTTTTAAGAAAAACACATTCATATAACTCAGAGTATTGAAATTATTGTAATTAATTAGAATTTAAACATTTGTGGTGCATTTCAGCATCCCAGAAGTGCCTGCAAGGCCTTGCAGTGTCAGAGAAGAAATCAGCCTAGAAAGTCTTCTGTCTGAACAGTTTGCAGAAATGGTTTAGAATTTTAAAACCTGAACGGTATTTTTCAACTCAGTTATTCTTCTGACTTTGAGAAACACATCACATACAAGCTTCAGATGCATGGGAGTGTAGAGTGGTGTTTACGACATGAGGAGGGTGTATAGCTTTATTTGGTAAACAGGTTTTCAGACACATTTCACAAAGAATTCCTAAGGGTGTAAAGGAAACATCTGATATCTTTTGAGTTTCCCTTTACAAGATTGTAATATAAATGTTTTAAAATAAAACTTTTAATGCTCTTGCCACTCTCCAGCTCCTGCTTTCTAAGACACTTGGCTGACACACTGTATGGCAGTGCTCATGTACATACCCATGTGTTAGTCTAGCTCTGCATGGTGCACAGGGAGGCCATGGCAAAGAAGGAGACTGATTTTTTTTTTTTTGTAGATTTCATTTGACAAGATAAAGCTACAGTTACTGATTTTAGTATGGTTATAGAGACAGAATGTTTGTCCCCTTTTACAAAACAATCAGTTGAAGGTCTCTACTCACGTACTCCTGTTGATGTTGGTGACTACAATGTCAGGGTCACCAACATCAATATCGACAGGCTGAGGATTTTTTGCTTCATACCTAGTTCTGTTTTAAGAACACAGGACTCTTACAGAAATCCACAGAGAACAAACAATAGCCTTATCTACCCAGCAAAACTAATTTGGGTGACTTGTTCCAAAAGTGACATGTTTTGTATCGTCCAGCTATAGCATAGAGCTTAGTGAAAGTATGAGAACCTTCAGGAACCACTCCTTTTTTGTTATTAAGTTTCTTGTTCAGCATAGGAAGAAAGTAAAAGTTTTTTTCAGAAAAAGAGAAAGAAGAGAAGAGAAGGGAAGGGAAGGGAAGGGAAGGGAAGGGAAGGGAAGGGAAGGGAAGGGAAGGGAAGGGAAGAAGAGAGAAGAGAAGAGAAGAGAAGAGAAGAGAAGAGAAGAGAAGAGAAGAGAAGAGAAGAGAAGAGAAGAGAAGAGCAGAGGAGAGGAGAGGAGAA
>WKFP01014854.1:161326-190370 GCA_011057875.1 Pterocles orientalis | reverse complement strand
CAGGGAGAGGGAGGTGATTGTGCCCCTCTACTCGGCTCTTGTGAGGCCCCATCTGGAGCACTGTGTCCAGGCCTGGGGCCCCCAGCACAGGAAGGACGTGGAGCTCTTGGAGCGGGTGCAGAGGAGAGCCACTAAGATGATCAGAGGGCTGGAGCACCTCTCCTATGAGGAAAGGTTGAGGGAACTGGGCTTGTTTAGCTTGGAGAAGAGAAGGCTCCGGGGAGACCTCATTGCGGCCTTCCAGTACTCGAAGGGAGCATATAAACAGGAGGGGGAGCGACTGTTTACGAGGGTGGATAGTGATAGGACAAGGGGGAATGGTTTTGAATTAAGACAGGGGAGGTTTAGGTTAGAGATTAGGAGAAAGTTTTTCACCCAAAGGGTGGTGGCACACAGGAACAGGTTGCCCAGGCAGGTCGTGGATGCCCCATCCCTGGAGGCATTCAAGGCCAGGCTGGATGTGTCTCTGAGCAGCCTGGTCTAGTGGTTGGCAGCCCTGCATATGGCGGGGGGGTTGAAACTAGATGATCACTATGGTCCTTTTCAACCCAGGCCATGCTATGATTCTATGATTCTATGATGGAGTCTTCCCTATCTTTCTGCCCTCATTGATCTATTTTTATACCATTTCTTTCTATTTAGGTGGAGCTTGAGTGACTCTAGTCAAACACACCTTTATTACTGATTGGTGCAAAATTCTCTCGCTTCGTTCTTAAAGGTATAGTCAATAAAACAGAGAAAGCAGGTTCAATGAGGAGTGGCCATGCCTCAGAGGTGGGTAACTTTTGGGATGAACTTGAGTTTTGGTATTATAATGACATTATAATTAACAAAGTGTCTGCCATCTTTCTTGTTGGACAGTTGTTATGTGGCTTATCAGTCCCGTCATTACAGGGGTACAGATGGATTCAGGGCAGGGCCATGGAAAGAGGTTGTTTCACTCCATCCCGCACCAATCCATTTTGTATCAGGACCAGGATGTGTTGCTGGGGGAATGAGTTCTTTGCATGCCAGCCAAGCCTTTGTCCCAGAAGCTAGCAACTGTGTTTTAGTTTTCGCTGGAGATTTTTCTTATGATAGTATAACTTCTGTTAGGATATAGACATTACCTTTGAGAAACTAAGTCACCCCCCCACCCCAACCCCATCCCCGCCATTTTCCCATACTCCATTTAATCCCTTGTCCAAAAGTGTTTCTTTAGGAGGGCCATAAGTTTTAACAACACACTTTCCTGGTTGTCAGGTGAAGAAGAATTTGACCTACCTTATTTGCAGTGTTAGATAAATACTTGTTGTGTTATGGCTTAATACCAGCCAGCAATAAGCTACACACAGAATCACAGAATCACAGAATGTTAGAGATTGGAAGGGACCTTGAAAGATCATCTAGTCCAATCCCCCTGCCGGAGCAGGAACACCTAGATCAGATCACACAGGAACTCATCCAGGCGGGCTTTGAATGTCTCCAGAGAAGGAGACTCCACAACCTCTCTGGGCAGCCTGTTTCAGTGCTCTGTCACCCTCACTGTAAAGAAGTTTTTTCTCATACTGAAATGGAACCTCCTATGTTCCAGCTTGAACCCATTGCCCTTTGTCCTATCACTGGATGTCACAGAGAAGAGCCTGGCTCCATCCTCCTGACACTCACCCTTCACATATTTATAAACGTTAATAAGGTCACCTCTCAGTCTCCTCTTTTCCAAGCTAAAGAGACCCAGCTCCCTCAGCCTTTCCTCATAAGGGAGATGCTCCATTCCCTTCATCATCTTCGTCACAGCCACTCACTCACTCACTCACCTCAGGTGGGATGGAGGAGAGAATTGGAAGAGTAAAAGGCAGAAAACTCATGGGTTGAGAAAAAGACAGTTTAATAAGTGAAGCAAAATCTACACGCACACGAGCAAAGCAAAACAAGGAATTCACTCACTGCTTCCCATCAGCAGGCAGGTGTTCAGCCATCTCTGGGAAAGCAGGGCTCTGTCATGCATAACCGTTACTTGGGAAGATCAAATGCCATCACTCCACATGTCACTACCCCCTTTCTTCTTCTTTCCCCAGCTTTATATGCTGAGCATGATGTCATGTGGCATGGAATATCCCTTTGGTCAGCTGGGGTCACCTGCCCCATCTGTGTCCCCACCAAACTTCTTGTGTACCCCCAGTATACCACTAGTGGGGTGCCGTGAGATAGAGAAAAAATCTCGGCTCCGTGTAAGCACTGCTCAGCAATAGCTAAAACATCCCTGTGTTATCAATACTGTTTTCAGTGCAGTTCCAAACTGTAGCCCCATACTAGCTCCTATGAAGAAGATTAACCCTACCCCAGGCAATACTAGCAAGCACACTAGGCCTTCAAAAATACTGAATTCTCTTAACAACTCCCTCTGTCTAACAGAATTCACAGACAGTAAATAAAAGTCTCTGCATTGTTGTGAAGCTGTCATTTCAGCTGACTTTTCATGTCACAATATGTTCTCCTGTGTCTAACTGTAATGTTCACATCACAGTTAAACTGAATTATTAGCTAGTCCAATGGATGCTACTTGTTTTAGGGATCCACTGTTTTTGTCTAGAGAAGCAGGAGGTAGTCTCAGCTCTGAGACTGTATACCACAACTGCTGTGTGAGACACCCACATAGCACTGGTTGTTTGGATCTAGAATATCTTTTCCTTGATGTAGGATTGTGGTTCTTTGCTCAGATAAAATACTTACGAATTTGGAATAAGTTGTTTTTACTTGCCTTACAAGATATACATATAGACCCCGCTGATGTGTTTTGTACAGTACTTAACTATTCAAAGAAATAAATTAAAACTAAAATTCAGGAGTCATGCTTTTTGACAAGGAATGGTGCTGTCCATGCTCAAAAAACTTAGTATAATTGAGTTCAGTGAGAAGACAACTGTGAACATCCAGGAGTTTTTGTTTCACTGAGAAATGGAGACATCTGCCAGGTGTCACTAAGCAAAGCAGCTTCCACTGACTATACCAATGACTGATAAAAACTGCTTCAAGTGAGCACTGCAAGACTCATGCTAGAAGCAGTGTGTCTGCTGATAGAAAAACAAGAATATTAAAATTAGAATTAGTAGTTTAGGCACACAAGAATCTAGTGCTTGTAAAACAAGCAGTGCCCAAGAATGTCTGGCTTGCTTTATAGCCCACATGTTGCTGTCAGTTTTTCTGTAAACTCTCTATATTTGTGAGTATCCTTTAAAAAAAAGGAAGGGAGTAAGTAAGGGCTGAGCAAAAGCACTCAGCTGACAGCCTCAGCTGAAAGACAAGCAAGGAGAGACTTTATGGTTGCTGGGCTTGTAGCTGCCAACAAATGTCTCACAATATGAAGTCCAGTCTAACACTGAGAGGGTCCAAAAAGTCTGGAACTGTCATTGCTTCACTGTATCAGTTGACAGGGTACCCAAGTACTGCACCTGTGTTTTAAAGCTTTCCTTTTCCTGCAGTGCAAAGGGTAATAGAACTGGAGAGAGATTATGGGTCTACTCTTGCTCTGGAAAGGCAGCTTTGATACATGACATCCTAGGTACGTGATTTTAGTACCCCTGTTAGGTACTGAATCCCAGCCGCCACGGGCTGTGGTTTAAAAATAAACATATTAAAAAAGTAATTAATTTTCAGTACCAGAAGTGGGTCAGGCAAGCACTAATTAGTTTCTAAAAAGCAGCATTTTGCCTGCTTGTCACAGCAGGTCAGTGCTGTTGCTGGTATCTGTGAGGAAGAGAAAGCTCAGATTATACAGCTGTCGTCATGCTCTTCCTTTCACAGTTGTGAGTTTAGTACATTTAAACATTACTTTGAAATGTTGCCTTCTTTGTTCAATTATGAAATTAATAGTAGTAGTAAAACCAACACAACTACTGGTTGGTTGTTTTGTCTTGTGTTGTTGCCCCTAGAAAATCTGTAAACACAGTCTTTGCATGTTACAAACAGATTTGCCATAATACCTGTTTACTTGTGCCGGATTTGTCAAGGTCCAGCTGCAGCAGGTGCTGTACAAACATACAAGAAACAGTGAACTCAGAGGTAATACTCTAGCTAAATGAGAGAAGGCACAGAAAATCTTTTCTTATCTCTCAAGAGTGAGGTGCATCCCAGAAGACACACATCTTTGTTTTTCTGGTTATGTTTCAAACCGAAGCCTAAGTAATACTGTCATTGTTTAGGTCCAGCTGGCAACTAGCACCACATGTCTGCTAGCTCACTTCTCCCTGCTCCAGTGTGATGGGGAGGAGAATCGGAAGAAAACAAAAGTGTAACCTTGTGGGTCGAGATAAGGACAGAGAGACATCACTCGCCAACTGTGGTCACAGGAAGACCAGTCTTGACTTGGAGAAAACAATAAATTTAATTTGTTACCAATCAAATCAGAGTAGGTTAATGAGAAATAAAACCAAAACTTAAAAACACCTTCCCCCCTCCCCTCCCCTCTTTTGAGGCTCAAATTCACTCCCAATTTCTCTGCCTACTCCTCTTGACAGGGAATAGGGATTGCAGTGAGTCCATCACATGTTGTCTCTGCCGCTCCTTCCTCCTCAAGGCGAGGACTCCTCACACTCTTCCGCTGCTCCAGCATGTGGTCCCTCCCAAGGGAGACAGTCCTCCATTAACTTCTGCAATGTGAATCCCTCCTATGGGCTGCAGTTCTCCACTAACTGCTTCAGTGCAGGTCCCTTCCATGTGGTGCAGTCCTTAAAGAACAGACTGCTCCAGCACGGGCTTCCCTGAGAAGCACAGCCTTCTTTGGGTGCATCCACCTGCTACGGTGTGGGGCCCTTCACAGGCTGCAGGTGTATCTCTGCTCAGTCGTCACCTCCACAGCTGCAGGGGCACAGCTGTCTTACCATGGGCTGCAGGGGAACCTCTGCTCCAGCACCTGGAGCATCTCCTCCCTTCCTTCTGCACTGAACTTGGTGTCTCTCATCCCACTCCTCTCTCTGCTGCAGGTTCCCAGCAGGCTCTTTTTCCCCTCAAATATGTTATCACAGAGGCACTACTGGCTTGGTCTTGGCCAATGGCAGGTCCAACTTGGAGCCTGGGAAGCTTCCAGCAGCTTCTCACAGGAGTCACCCCTGTAGCCCCTGCCCCCAATACCTAAACCCTGCCACACAAACCCAATACAACACAGTCTTGAAAGTGCTGGTGAATAGGTATTTAATTTGTGTTTGGAATTTGGCATGCTCTTAAGCACTACGTTATACACTAGAAATCTGTATGTCTTATAGATCCTAAACTACCTCTGTTCTACAAGTCTTTACAACAATGGTCATCTCTGCTGGTGCTGGACACAACATGGACATGACTGCTGGACTGCAGACTGAGAAGAGCTGCCTGCACATTTCCAGCCCCATCATGGCTGTCCAGACCACTACAGGTCACCTCAGAACTGCTTCCTGTGCATTAGATACTGCAGTTTCCAGGGACGTTTACTGCCTGGTACTGCCTGGTACTGCCCTTTGAAAATAGAGATGTGTCATTTCTGCTTGTGAAAATCTCTGAAATTACTTCGAGTTCTACTGCTCCTTCACTTTCTCCCCTGGAAGGCATTCACCATGAAGGAAGTCTTCAACTTCCCTTTTCTCCTTCTTCGCCTCCCATTATCTTCTGCAACCCCTAACTGAATGTTTAGGAGTGCCTCTGATTAAACACTGAGAGCTTTTTCTTTTTTTTGCTTGGTCTCTGCCATCTGTGCTTGCCTTAAACGTAGTGGAGTGTCAAAGCTATCTCATATTCTGATAAATTTTGAGATTTTGTGCAGAAAGATGGTGATTTCTTCCCACTCTCTGCAGAAAGCATACTTTTCCTCAAAAAGTGTGGAAAAACACATTTTAGACTTTTTAGATGTTTATTCACTGAAGTTTCAGGCTTCAGCTGAGGGCCTCCAGTCTAGCAGCGTTCTCCTTTTTTTGCACCAAAATTTTCCGTGAAACTTCTCCCAAAGATATTTTGTAAAGTCCTGTTTTCATATTCAACTCCTCTTTGAGTGTGATTTTTGAGCATGAGCACTTCCACTAGGAAATGTTTCTTCATGGGTCACTTTACCATTATCTGATATATTGTGCGGGTGGAAAGGTGTTTAGGGAGATTCTTAGAATAAACTTTTCTGAATAAACATTTGAAAGAATTGCTTCTTCTCCTTTTCCAGTAAAAAGTTCTAAGGAGAGACAAAACGGGCACCCTGAAATATTGGCTCCTAGTAGTCTGGGACACGAAGTGTTTCATTTGGCAGGCCTGTAAAGCCTGCAGAAAAGCACTGGTGCTGTGCTCCACCAGGGCTGAGCTGCTTCTAGCCTTTGGAAAGACAGAGCTAGGGACTCTATGGCCTGAGTTAGACCCATTTGTGGACTCAGTTCTGCCCTTGAGTTTACAATTCATTTGTACATGTGAGAACACGCAATGATGATGCTCTGACACAGCCTGTTACATAGCAGGTTATGAACTGCTGTTTCATCTGATTGCATCCAACTGGCTGTTAGGTGCTTGTGTTTGCAGCTTGCTTCTTCTAAGAGCCCAGAATTTTGGAGGCGCTACATACACAAACCTGGGACAGGATGTAACAATGAAGGAGGAGTCACTTAACAGATAAATTAGACAGAAAAACTGCAGCACTCATTTACATTTCCAGATTATATAATTTTTTTTTTTTCTAGCTGATGCCATTATTCCCATCTCTAGGAAAAATCACTTTTGCTGAATTGCTGCCAATTACAGTTAACCACCAGTTAATATTTTAATCACTACAACACTATTCATTCTACTCAGAGCATTTAACTCAACATTTGCTCAGACTATTATGATGTCTTGTCACCCGGCAGACATTTTTAATTTATGGAAAGCTTTTCTCTGCCCTCAACTAAATCGCAATTTTTCTTTCCTCTTATCTGTGTTAGGTATTATAATGCATTTTGCATTGAAAGGCTTCTTTTTTTGTGTGTTTTTTTTCCTTGATTCAACTGACCATACAATCATGCTATCACTTATAAGTATCTTGAATCAAAACTTTTACCAAAATGCAGTGTAGCAATTATGCAAATAAGTGGACTGAATGATTTTAACATTACAAAATTAGCATACTCTATTTAAGAATAAATAAGAAGTTATAATGGATTTTAAATATTTATGATAAGTTGTTTATTACAGAAAATCAGCACAGGACCAATTTTCTGTGTTATTTCCTCTACTAATTTTCTCTTGGCTTACAGCATGCTGTTATGACTAAGAGATTTGAGACATGATCCTCAGCTACCTTAAATTAGAGGAATTTTGATGAAGTTTTGTAGGTTTACATTAGCCACAGGTTTGCAGCTCTTCTACAACACAGTGTGAGAAAGCCTTATGGTGGTCTGGACTTCATGGAATACATTGTGTTCATTCTTTTACAGAAGCCCCTTTTTTTGACTTACATTATTTCAGGCTGCATTTAGTGGTAAATTAGTATTCCACTTTTTTTTTGCACCCTGGAGCCGTATAGAGAAGTCTCTGCTCAGATGCTCCATTAAGTCCTAGCCCTTCTCTGGGCAGGCTTGCTTTAACACAGCCCCCAGTCTTTCTCAGGCCTCCTATCTGTTACACTGGAAGAAGACCCACTAAGCAAACCTTCTTACTTGCAACCACACCAAAGCCTTCAGTTGCTGTTTAAAGAAATCTCATCTGAAGTTTTAAAAAATGTTAATTTGCAATGATTAGCCTCCAGCCTCTGGCTCTTGGATCAGGCCCTCCAAACACCACTCAAACATCTGCTTTGCTGCATAAGAAGCATAAATTCAGCACATCGCTGGAAGGCATTGTCAGGTGACCTCACCCTGGAGGTCACCATATGCTTCTTCCTTGCCACTTCAGTCACTGCAAATGAGAAAAGGCAGATGTGTGGCATCTCAGTTGCTGTGAGGCACAGCTGTGATGTGGGCTAGACAGGTGAACACAATCTTACCCATTCAGGATGAATGCAACTAATACGTACACTGAATAACTTTAAAGTACTAGCACACTGAATAACTTTAAAGTACTAGCTAGAGGACAGTAATAGAGTCACTGTTCATATACTGGATTTTTCTGGATAGTTTTGAATTCTCCACTTTAAGCAAGAGGATCAGAGGGAAAGTTAGTAGTGCACTCAGAACTAGAACCAGGTGAAAGCCAGCTGTCCTCCAGGTTTTTCTACACTTAAGAGAGTGTAGACCATTTCTTCCAGAGAGAAGCAGCTATGACTTTTTCTCTCCCCATATTTGGCAAACTTTTCTGCATCTCAGCAGAAGCCCATAGGAGCTCTTGGGGACGTTTTCCCCTGAAGTCTTGGATTGGCTATTCTGCCCTACTGTGATTCAGTTTTCTGTTTTTCCCTGTGCTCCATTAATGCCTAAAGAGACTACAAAGTCAGAGCTCACTTGGAAAGCAATGTTTTTTAACTAAACTTAAAAAGTAGACTCAAGGTGCAATACAGAAAGCAACAGGCTGGGACTTGCTTGATGGGAGCACGGAAACCCATCTTTATGTCTTGTGCTCCTCTGTTGTGCAGTTGGGAGCACAGCACTTGCCGTGGTACTTGTGGTGGGTCGGCCCCAGCTGAAACCATGGGAAGCTTCAAACAGGACTTTGTGTGAAGCCTTTCTTAGACAATTTTCTGGAAAACGTGTGTTGATAAACACTGCCCTTTTCTCCCTCTCTGGCTCTTGCTTTGGATACTTCAGCTCCTTGGCTCTGAGTCTTGTTTCTAGTCAATTAGCTGATTTTGTGGTTTTCAAGTTAGGCTAATATTTATGGATAACCCTGCTCGCTTGTTCTTTAGACTTCAGATAATTTAATCTTGAGTGGTAACGGGGTGAGAGCTCAGCTTGGATCCCTAGGGACAGTGGTGTTGCTCATGATGGAGGAGCCTCTTGAGAGAAATGATCATAGAAGGAGCCATTGAATTATACAGTGACTGGGAAGGTTTTTTCCAATGTAATTCTCCACCTCTGCGTATCCTGGTAATCACGGAGCTAACTGATGGCAAACAGCTCTACACTGAGCACTGGTCTAACAGATTCATATCTCTGTTATAGCCAGTTTATTTGTTACACACCTGTTGTCTGAATAGTATTGGAGTCTGACAGCATATTACAAAACAAAGATTTAATGAGGCAGTAGGAAAGATGAGCAACAATATGCCCATGTGTGATTCACCCAGTCATTGACAGCAAACACAGCATCAACAGTGATGCCATGGCTCTGTCAGACTGCCAGGGACTGGCAGTTGACCCAGGTGTCTGGGTCAACTGGCAGCAGTAGCCAATCGTGCAAATACCTTTTGAATGTGGGTAAGAGTTGTACCACCCCTTGGCTCCATCAATTGCAGTGGGACTGCCTTCTTTTTTTTCTTTATATTCCTGAAAAAATAATAAAAAAAAGAAACCTAAGGTATCATCAGGCTCCTGGAGAGGAACAAGTGCTACCCACCATTTAAAACAAGGAAAATGTCTTGGTAAAGTTCAAATGTTTTTGTGACTGTGCCTTTGTCTACATATTTAGCAGCCTGGGCTTGCAGATGCCACAATAGACCTAAAGCTTCAGTTACAAGTGCAAACCTCTTTTAATGTTACACATGATAATTTAATATAAAAAATCTTTCAGTTTCATCATTCATCTCAGTCATAAGGGATTATCCTTTCTTCTTCTTACTTACCTTACTTTTTTTTTTTTAATAATTTTTTTATGTAGCAGAAGCGGTTCAGGGTTCAGGCATTTTTGAGATATGAAAGTAGGAAAAAAGATATACCTTTCCTACGGGCCATGTTTAAAAATGTTAATCTTGTATAACTGATAAGTGGCAGACACTAGAAACTTAGCTTGTGGGAAAGTAGGTCAGGGTTGAAATTTAAGAAGACTGATGCAGTTTTCCACAGTCTTGGAGTATCCGGAATGCAAGTAATCATACGTGCATTCTAGAATGTGTTTTATTTCAGTGGAAAAATTGTTTGTCGTACTACAAAACATATTTCTGGCTGTTCTACAGCAGCTTTGGGCTATGAAATAACTGCTCTGGCTTACAAACAGGTTGTTTTTTGTTTTTTTTTTTTCCAGAAACACTTTTGTCCCATTTTTCACTGCCCAAAGGAGATATACTTTAGGAATTACATGTAACATCAAGATTGCTCCTTTCACAGTTTCTAAATTTAGGAAGGATTAAGGAAGGATTAATAAAAATCTCAATTCTTTAAATAAGCATTTTAAAAATATTTTTTCCCTCATTAATCTGTATAGCCTTCAGCATTTAACTATGAAGTTATTATTAATGACTGCATTTAGAAAATCTCTGTACGATTTTCTACCTGCACTGCTGCTACTGAAAGTATTGAATGTTGGGTGAAGGACGATCATCAGTTGCTCAGCCAGTGAAATATTCACCCACAAAATGTCCACAGCAGACTGGTAAAAACAAATTGTATTCTTTGGAAAGCACATCAGATCAAACATCATGTCAAATAGGAAATGCTATAATAACGACTTGGACCTTATTTAGAAGAATAACAAGACTAGCGATACTGTTACACAGACTAACTAAAACATGGTGTGAATATCTCTTCTCAGAGGATACTAGAAAATAAGGCTCAGAGATACGGAACACAGAGTTATTTAGTTCTGATTTATTTAACTACAACTTTAAAAAAGTTGACTAAAAATGAGGAGGAATCGCTGGATCCTTCTACAGATGTGCAGTTCTTTCTAACATGTCCAATATATAGGCTATGTATTAACATAAAGTCAAGTAGAAAAAAAAAGCATGTATGCATGTATTAAATGCTGTACTCATTCATATGAGAGGGCAGCAACAAGAGTGGGCTGCAAAATATTTTTTGACAGAACCTATACTGTTTTTCAGCCTGATCAGTCAGGCAGGAATTAGATTTTCTGCTGCTTCTGCTCTTTCAAGGTGAAGATGGCCATCAGCTGAAGAAACTATAACAAATGGAAAGTGTTCATTGTGGTTTACACTCTGTATAAAATCTGCCTCAACCATCCTAATCCCATCAAGCAGCCTGAGCTTGCTGAAAGCAAACTATGGGTATCAGAGGGACTACAGATAGGAGACAGTATGTCACAACATGCTAGAATAGTACTCTGTAGACAGAGGCATCCTACCACTCTTCGCTTCCCCTCTGTCATTGCCCTGTACTCCAATATCTAGCATCTTCACACCTATGATCTATGGTAGCAATAGCTTACTTCAATGAAGTTACTACACCAAATCCCTGTCTTTCTCATCTCTTTAGGCCTAGGCAGCCATGATGAGGTAGAAGAACATCTCATCGCAAGGAGATGATTTTGATAAACTTACTCTAATCCACCGATATCAGTCCAGCACCCTGGTATCTTACTGCGTGCTAGTGGGCCTTCAGCATCACCAGTAGTCAGGACAGTCACCACTGCTTCTCCTGGGTGCAGCTCTTTTCCTGCCATGCATCTCACCTCTCTTGTCCTCTGAGGAGTGCTGATAGGTGTGCTGGGAAACCCCAGAGTCATAGTTCGCAGATTCACAATATCGTGTGTCAGGTTGATGGGCAGATATCCAGAAATCATGCACGACACCTAGCACAAGATGGATTAAAGTAAAAAATAAGCAATCATTGATTCGTGACATCCAAAACAGAAAAAACCATTTACAGATATTTATAAAATTCATAGATTAAGAGATGAAAGGAATACTGACCCCTGCGGAATGCCACTTGTCACTGGTCTCCACTTGGACATCGAGCCATTGACCACAACTCTTTGAGTGCAACCATCCAGCCAATTCCTTATCCACCAAGTGGTCCATCTGTCAAATCCATGTCTCTCCAATTTAGAGACATGGATGTCATGTGTGACAGCGCCAAATGCTTTGCACAAGTCCAGGTAGATGTTGTCAGTTGCTCTTCCCCTACCCACAAGTGCTGTGACCCTATTGTAGAAGGCCACCATATATACACTGATATATATATATTTATATGATATATATACACATGACAATTTGCCAGACAAATATATATACATATATATATATATACTGATAGTATACTGTTGTTAGTATGAAGCAAGGACCTTCGAGCTTCCCTTGTTCTGCTAGTGTGCAGATGCAGAAGCTGGGAGGGACCAAAGTCAGAGTAGTGGACCCAAATGTCCGATGGGATAATCCATTTTATCAAATGTCATACTCAGTGCATTATGAGGGTCCGCCAGGAAGCTTGCTCTCCCTCTTCCCTCTTTCTTCTTCCATGTTCATTAGCCAGGAACAGGCTGGGCCTTGGTTCACAGGCAGTGAGGAGCTGTACTATGTATCATTCATTTGTATATTGTTGTTGTTATGATTTTTAGTTTTATTTCAACTATTAAATTGTTCTTATCTCAACCCATGAGTCTCCTTACCTTTACCCCTCTGATCCTCTCACCCATCCCCCAGGATGGGGAAGGGTGAGCAAGTGGCTGTGTGATTTTTGTCACTGGCTAGGTTAAAACCACAACACTCAGCCTTTTCTATATCCCAGGTAACCATGTCTCCTGTTTCTTCTGGAGAGGGCCCACGTTTTCCCTAGTCTTTCTTTTATCACCAAAGTACATGTGGAAGATTTTCTTGTTGCCCTTGATGTCCCTGGCCAGGTTTAATTCTACCAGGGCTTTAGCTTTCCTAACCCGATCCCTGGCTGCTTGGAAAGTTTTTCTTTATTCCTCTCAGGCTATCTGTCCTTGCTTCCATCCTCTGTAGGCTTCCTTTTTGTGCTTGAGTTTGTCCAGGAGTTCCTTGTTCACCCATTAAGGCCTCCTGGTGGTTTTGGTTGCTTTCCTCTTTCTTGGGATGCATCACTCTTGAGCTTGGAGGAGGTGATCCTTGAATATTAACCAGCTTTCTTGGGCCCCTGCTCCCTCCAGGGCTTTATCCCATGGGACTCTTCCAAGCAGATCCCTGAAGAGGTTAAAGTCCGCTCTCCTGAAGTCCAGGGTAGTGAGTTTGCTGTGCGCCCTCCTCACTGCCCTGAGGATCTTGAACTCCACCATTTCATGGTTGCTGCATCCTAGGCTGCCCTTGAGTTCCACATTCCCCACCAGCCCTTCTGTGTTGGTAAGAAGAAGGTCCAGCATAGTACTTGTCCTTTTTGGCTCCTCTGTCACTTGGCGAAGGTAGTTATCGTCAGCGCACTCCAGGAACTGCCTGGCCTGCCTATGCTGTGCTATGTTGTTCCTCCAACAGAGATCAGGATGGCTGAAATCCCCCATGAGGACCAGGGCTTGTGAGTGTGAGGCTACTTCTATCTCTCTATAGAGGGCCTCATCCATTCTTCCTGGTCAGGTGGTCTGTAGCAGACCTTCACTATAATGTCCCCTGTCTCTGCCCTCACTTTGATCCTGACCCACAAGCTCTCAGTCGACTCCTCATCTATCCCCAGGCAGTGCTCCATGCTCTCCAGCTGGTCTTTGATATAGAGGGTGATGCCCCCTCCTCATGCCCCTAACTGTCCTTCCTAAAGAGCCTGTATCCCTGCATTGCAACACTCCATCCATGAGGGATTCATCCCACCATGTCTCCATGATGCCAATAAGATTGTAGCCCTGCAGACGTGCACACATCTCCAACTCCTCCTGCTTATTCCCCATACTACGTGCATTTGTGTAGAAGCACTTAAGCTGGCTCCCAAAGAGACTGGACTTCCTGTGTGTTGATCCCCAGCTGCCTCCCTGCCAGGCTGTGATCCTTTTCCAGGCTCTGGACACCTCCTGCTGGCCAGGGTAGTGAGATTGGTGTGAGCCCTCCTTGCTGCTCTAAGGACATTGAACTCCACCATTTCATGGTCACTGCAGCCAAGGTTACCTGAGCTTCACATTCCCAACCAGCTTCTCTTTATTGGTGAGAAAAAGGCCCAGCACAGCAGGTCTCATCATTGGCTCCTCTGTCACTAGGATAAGTTATCATCAATGCATTCCAGGAACCTCCTGTCTTGCATATGCCTAGCTGTGTTGTTCAGGGTGGTTGAAGTCCCCCATGAGGACCAAGAGAGGTGGATCACCTTAGCTGTGAAAGGACACTGTATACTGATGGACAGTCATAATAATGTAGCTATTATGGAAATAAAACCACCTATGGTAGAAGAAATTGCTTGGATATATATTTAGACTTTTCAGACTCTTTCCTATGGGCATTGCAATTACAAACATTCCTTAGCAGCTGAATTCTTCTTGGGCAGTACACAACTGAAGAGAGACTGATTACTAGATTTAAGCCTCTGAGATAAACTCAAGAGTCTTCTTAAATCCTTTTTTGCTCTCTTGTAGCTAACCCACTTGCTCTGCTAATCTGAGTGTTGTAATAAACAGATAACATGCTGCCCTACAGTGTGATCTGCTAGGGGTGTGGGAGTGCATGAGATGGTTTTGGTGCTATTGTTTTATTTTCCTACTGGAACTAATTTTATTTCTTTGGCTGCTCTGGCAAAATCTGCTTTTATATTTCATACATTAGTACGTTTATGCAGGATCTATAATAATTTTCTGCTTCTCTGTCTTCTGTTTGCTTGTTTACAGGGAAACAGAGGGCAGAAAAGAAAGCAAACCAGCAAGAGATGTCAAAGTCCTTGCGCAGATAAAATAGAAACAACAAGTTAATTGCTTACTTCCATACCCCAAAGCCTGTGCAAAACCAGCATGATGTAACCTCTCAATACATGTTAGTAGAGCTCCACACTCACAAATACGACGTGCTATGGCTTGGCAAGCTACATGTTCTCACCCTCCCCTAACCTCCACTACAAATTTATTCTGAAAAAGATGCTGTGAAAAGTAGCATCTTCTTGATTTCTTTTGCCATCAAAACAACCTCCAGAAGTCAAACCAAACAAATAAAAAAAATTCCATCAATACTTTAAAAAATCAGAGGTATGGTTATATTACCAGCAGTCTGATCCATTTGACATTTAGATACTTTTATGGTCTAAGTGCCTACAAGGCCGTGACAGACTTTTGGCAAAGTGGACATGCCATGCAGTGTTTGGAAGGACACTATGTCTTACATACTCACAAGAGCAGAGCCCCGGGGGCTGGTGAATGGTACAGGTGTAGATTGATGCTGTAGATTGATGAAGACCTTCTGTCCTTGAGGCCTGTGACATTGCATCGGAGGTACTGGTTGTTTCACAGTCCAGGGAAACTAAAAGTGCCGTGCAGATTCCTCTTAAGAAGCCAGATGCATTGGACAGGCAAACAAGTGTGCCAACCTACCTTCAGGGCCGTGACAATCTCATTGTTTTCAGAGGAAACAATCAAACAGCAATAGATATTTCAGTAGCTGAAGCAGTGCAAGTACTTTATATTTGTTTGTTTAAAACTATGCTAATTTAAAAGCAGGTTAAACAGTACGTATCCAACCAGGCAGTGCTGTTATTATGCATGAAAAAGAGGTAACTGCCTGTCTGAGAAAGCTGAGAGTGCTTTCAGCCACAAAACTATAAGCACTGAAACTTAAGGTATTCACATTCACAACATTGAAGGCCAAGGTACTATCCTAAACTAATAAAGATATAAAGTACCACTTGTGGTTATAGTTCCGTGTACTGAAATAGGATAGTGCTGGGCAATGAGAGGAGAAACCGGTAATAACTGAATCTCATAAGGGCTGTTCAGATAAATAAATAAGATCTTACACTGATTCAATCATAACACTGTGAAAACAGCCTTTCTTGGCTTTTTTTTTTTTTTTCTCTGTTGCTATCTGGCTCAAGCATGGAAAAATGACAAGATGATTTGAGAACGTTTCTCTCCATATCCAATCCTTTCTAAAATCTACCTGAATTTTATTCCAAATGACTACACTGTACAGGAACACAATCATTATGGTACTGAGAATGTGATCAAGACTTCCAGACTGGGTGCTACACACAGTCAAAGCTTAAGAAAGATTTTAAGCTGAAATTTCTGTCCAGTTCTTTTTATGAGTGAGGCCCATATGCAATATGTTCCCAGATTCAATTTATAGCACTCACAGTTTTCGTAAGTAGTTGAATTTAATTTCAAAATTTAGTATTGTCTGTTAACATTCAAATTGCTGTGTACAAACATTAGTTCTAGGCAGCAACTAAATCTCACAGTTACCATTATACTAAAGCCTTGTGTGCTGTATGTACTTACATTTGACGTTCATTCAGTTGAATTTCTTGCTGACTGGTGATGAGTGAACTTGTTTTATAGTCAATGGTGTCATAAAGCCCCCGAGAGAGGCTTGTGGAGTTCTGGTCTGTGTTCCCTATGCTAATTATGCATTCATCACACAACATCTACAGGCTTCAAAGGCATATGTGGTGAATATGTAATAACAATTTTATTAAGTTTACTAATGCATGCCACAACCAGCTCTTACTAATGCAAGAGAGCAAGTGGGAGTTCTGCGTCCTATGTGCTCATTATTTAATAAACGGGTTGTACAGTACACAGACTCTGAATATGAATGAATTTCTAAATGTAAAAATCATATTCTTTTCAAACACAACATACAGACACAATAATGCCAAGGATAAAACTGCAAAAAGTTGCAGAAAGACATCAGCATGACAGGAAGACATGGCCAGTAGGTCAAGGGAGGTGATTCTGCCCCTCTACTCTGTTCTTGTGAGACCCCATATGGAGTACTGCATCCAGCTCTGGGCTCCCCCATGCAAGAAGGATGTTGAACTGTTGGAGCAGATCCAGAGGAGGACCACGAAGATGATCAGAGGGCTGGAACACCTATCCTATGAGGACAGGCTGAAAGAGTTGGGGTTGTTCATCCTGGAGAAGAGAGGGCTCTGGAGGGACCTTATAGCGGCCTTCCAGTACCTGAAGAGGGCCTACAGGAGAGATGGGGAGGGACTTTTTACAAGGTCATGTAGCGACAGGGCAAGAGGTAATGGATTTAAATTAGAAGAGGCCAGATGTAGACTAGATATTAGAAGGGAATTTTTCACTGTGAGGCTGGTGAGGCACTGGAACAGGTTGCCCAGAGAAGCTGTGGATGCCCCATCCCTGGAGGTGTTCAAGGCCAGGCTGGATGAGGCTTTGAGCAACCTGGTCTAGTGGAGGGTGTCCCTGCCGATGGCAGGGGGGTTGGAACTCTATGATCTCTGTTGTGGTTTTGTGTGGTGGGTTTGTCTGGTAGCAAGGGAGGGGCTGCAGTGGTGGCCCCTGTAAGTAACTGCTAAGAGTTCACCCCCACCCCTGGCTCCAAGGTTTTAGTAGCTGGGGGTGGGGGAAGAAGACCTGGCCCCTGTAAGAAACTGCTGGAAGTTTCCCAGTTTCAGGCTGGACCCAACCCTGGCCAAGGCTAAGCCAACCAGTGCCTCTGCAAATAACAGATTTAAGAGGGGGCACAGAACATGGAGGGTGGCATGGCCCTGGGCAGGGCCTGGTCCAGCCTGACCATCCAGCTGTCTCCTTGGCACAACCTGCTTGTCTGTGACACAACCTGACATATCCCAAGCCTCCACCATGGCTCATCCAAGAGTCAGTTTTCTCAGGAGCCGGTGAAAGAACATGCGTCGGAGAGAGAAGGAGGATTTGAGAGAGACAACTACACAGACATGCTGGTCAGTGAAGAAAAAGAGACGAAGGAGGTGCCCTGGAACAGAGATTCCCCTGTAGTGTGGTGAAGACTCACGCTTGTTCCTTGTGCACTCCATGAGAAAATGTAGCTGTGGAGGATTCCACTTTGGAAGAAGTAACTGTGCCCAAAGGGGGCTGTGAATTTTGAAGAAACCCACACTGAAGACAAGCAGTTGTAAGAGGACTGTGACCCCATGTGGGAAGGACTCACGTTGGAGCAGTTTATGAAGGACTCTCCTGTGAGAAGGGACCCTGTGCTGGAGCAGGGAAAGACTGTGAGGAGCTGTCCTCTGAGGAAGAAGAAGTGGCAGCAACAATATGGACTGACCGCAACCTCCATTCCCTACGGCCCTGTGCCGCTGTGGGGAAAAGAACATACAGAAACCAGGAAAAAAGCTTTTGGGCCTGGGAAGAAGAGAGGGGTCAGGGAGAAGTGCCTTTCTAAGATGTAGTTCTTTTTCTCATTATCTTGATTTGCTTTTGATTGTAAATAATTAATAAATTAAATTGTTTTGTTTTGTTTTCCCAAGACGTGTTGGTTTCTTGCTTGTGACCATAAGTGAAACCCTCCCTGTCCTTGCCTCAGCCCATGACGTTTTTAACAAGAGGCTGTGTGGTGGTTTTAAAACCACAGCAATCTCTAAGGTCCTTTCCAACCTTAACCATTCTATGATTCTATGATTCTATTAAGTGAGACTGGTATTGGCAAAGAGTGATTTGCACTTGGTGACCATAGTGTACCAAACTACCATCAGGAAACAAAAAACAAGAGTTTGGCTTGGACACATGAGTACTACAGGAAGAAGTGTTTGGGATGGACAAAGGAAAGTGGTCAGAGCCATGGCAATGACTCAGATTAACACTGCAGATGAAACTCACATAATACTTAGAAGTGGTGCATAGCTGCTTCTCTTCTGAATCATAGAATCATTGAATGGTTAAGGTGGACGGCATCTTCCAGATCATCGAGTTCCAACCCCCGTGCCATGGGCAGGGACACCCACCACTAGACCAAGTTGGTCAAAGCGTCATCCAGCCTGGCCTTGAACACCTCCAGGGATGGGGCATCCACAACTTCCCTGGGCAACCTGTTCCAGTGCTTCACCATCCTCACAGTAAAAAATTTCTTCCTAGTGTCTAATCTCAATCTAAAAACCATTCAGTTTAAAACCATTACCCCTTGTGCTATCACTACATGCCCTTGTAAAATGTCCCTCCCCATCTCTCCTGTAGGCCCCCTTCAGCTACTGGTAGGCTGCTATAATGTGCCCCCAGAGCCTTCTCTTCTCCAGGTTGAACAACCCCAACTCTTTCAGCCTATCCTCACAGGGAAGGTGCTCCATCCCGCTGACCATTTTCATGGCTCTTCTCTGAACTCACTCCAACACATCCATATCTTTCCTGTGCTGAGGACTCCAGAGCTGGAGGCAGTACTGCAGGTGGGGTGTCACAAGAGCAGAGTACAGGGGGAGAATCACCTCATTTGACCTGCTGGTTGTGCTTCTTTTGATGTAGCCCAGGATACAAATCCACCTCTCAAGCCTGTCTCTCCACCTCATCCAGCGTGACAGGGTGAATGAGGCACAGGAATTGTGAATTGCCTTGCCATATGTCACAGCATCCTGAGAAGGGCTAAAGTATTATTTTCTGTATGCACCAGCTAAGATGGTGCATGCAGGGTGCAATGTAATGCTTTTTTCATCAAAAGTGAGTACCTTGTCATTAAAAAAAAAAAAAAAAAGATCAAGATAAAGACTACTGATCTTTCAAAAGGTAGGCTTATTTCCTGATTCTTAGCTGGGGAAATACAATAATTTATCTGAAGTCGAAAAGAATAGAACTTAAATTATAGTAAAGTTTGTCATATATAAAAGGAATGTGGATGGGCTTGAGTGGTTTTGGTAGGCTCTTTCTGGAAGAGGAGTTTCACATGACCTGTCATGAGGAAAGCCAGTTAGTTACATATCTAGAAAAGAAGACAACTCTGTAAGAACTCAAAGGCACTATAAAGACTGTTAGAGCCTTCATTTGATGTAGAGTATATTTATACTTAAAAATGTGCAAACAAGAGGAGTATTGCCTCATAATTTTCCTGTAAAGTTCAGTCAGGAAGGAATAGCAACAATGAAATCTATCAAAACCAGGAAAATATGTGAATTATAAAACAGGGCACCCACAAAGTAGTACCTCTTGCATAACTGTGTTTCTGTTCTGGATAAGAAAGGCCTGGCTGAGTTTTGAGATGTCCCCACAAAAATACAAGCTGTCACTAAAAGTGACAGTTAAGAAATTCAATATACTGCTTCCTTATGATGGATTTAAGCTGTTTCAGAAAACTCTTGCCGTATTGCAGTGGCACAGAGTACTGTTTCTGGTATTAAAAATGTATCCATAAGCCCTTGATCTTTTAAAAAACACATTTTATTTTCTGGAAAAAAAGCGTGCATAATCTCAGGGAGAGGAACTGGGTGAACATTTGTAGGGAATAATAGCTTTAACTGTGCTAGCTGTGTGCTGGAGGCTGAGGGCTGTGATGTCTCTTTTTTTCCTGTTGTTTCTGAGAAGTCAAATAATTATTTTCATTTAGCTGACATAAGAACCTCACCAGCTTCGAAGAGATTTGTGATGCACATATACCTATGATGGATGCAGTTACTTGGCAACCTCCAGCACGCTCATAGCAGTAACAGGATGTATTCTTTACAATCCCTGAAAAGTCAAGCAAAGAACACTTTGGTTTTTCTCACTCCAGTTGGCCTTTGTGTTTCAACTTGCTCTTGGCCTCTGTGCTGTAAAATTATTTCTTTCACAGGTCTGTGTGACACATTTTTGAGGACAATGTTCTTTACCTTCCTGGAAATGTAGAGCCACAACTCCTTTCTCTTGTCCCAAAGGTATCACTTCTCAGAAGTCCAGCCCTACGGGGATTATTGAGGCAGTAGTTTTCTTTTCAATGCATGCAGAAATTTTACAAGAGCTCTTTAAAGAGTGTTAGCCTTAACTGGCTGGCATAAGAAATACACAGATCCGAGATACAAAAGGTGAACTCTTATTTGGCTTCATAGAATTCCTGGAGCTCCGAAAGGAAGTACCATGGACTTGAGGATATCAGGGTGATCCTGGAAAAAACTGCCCAGTTGTCATGCTGGAGGTCACCCACTGGAGCCTTGGGCACCGACCCTGCAGTCTCCTGCTCAGCCAGAAATGGTGTGTGATGTGGAGAGAATGACAGGGTTGCTATGGGGT
This sequence comes from Pterocles orientalis, assembly GCA_011057875.1. Taxonomy (NCBI): domain Eukaryota; kingdom Metazoa; phylum Chordata; class Aves; order Pterocliformes; family Pteroclidae; genus Pterocles; species Pterocles orientalis. The sequence continues at coordinate 169,535 of WKFP01014854.1, read as the reverse complement.
GATGAGGGCTGAGGGCGTCTGAGCATCTGAGAGCTCTTCCTGACTGGCTGCCAGCAGCTGATGGCTCTATGGCAGGTATTTTGTTGTACTCTAAAATCATCATCCGCTTGCACTGAGGACTTCATGGGCTGGACAGTGCCCCTTCAGAGAGGGCAGTCTGCCTTCTTACAGGCGCACCATATCGTAGTGCAGCAAGCATGCTCCATGGTGCCCAGCTGCCTGAACCAGGCAGGGCCAGAGAAATGCAGGTGACAGCTCTGGGGACGGGGAACACCACCTGCCACCAGTAGACCCCAGAGCAGGACCCAGCACCAACCAAAGCCTCTCTTGACTTTCCAGGCCTTAAGCACGCATTCAGCAGGAGTCCAGGCATGAAGCAGGCTAAGGCCAGACTCTGCCGGTGCCTGAGAATGAATATTGAGCGTAGTGTGGTCACAGCTCATACTTGGGTTTGTTGCAACGGGCCACGCCAGTGGTGCTCGCCCTGGCAGCACTCTGGCAGCACTCATGCATCTGCACTCTCCTCTGGGGCCTCCCTCAATGCCTCTTTCCAGTCCCTCCCGTAATTTTTTGTCTTCTGCTCAGTGTTGGTGTTTTACACTAGTCAGCAAGGACTTGGCCGTGTTCCAGAGCCCCATTAGGTCACTCTGGCATCTTCTTCCTCTTGGTAAGGGATTTTTGCTGTTAGAAATCACTCTGTAGCTGTCAAATGCAGTTGTCTCAAGGCTTGTCTCTGCCTCGGTGCTCCTGCCTGGTATCTGTGTCCCCCTAGCAGCCCTCCCCATAGGTTGGTTGCCCTGGCTGAAGCCAGACATTGGAGAGAATCTGAGGAGACCAGAGTTGCCAGTATATGGACAGAAAGCAACTGGCTACTGGCTGAGGGCAGGTCCATATCCAAAACAGAGAAAAGTTATTTTCCTCCATGGGCACAGATGTGTCTCCTCTTTGGTGATGATGACCATCAAAGGAAGGGATGGACGGTGGTAAAAGGGCTGGTGGCATGGCAGGGACCAGTTAAAGGCCCCTGGATCTGTAGCTCCTCAGGACTCAGATCACATCTCCCCATGCTTGCCTGGGGACAAGGCATTGGGACAAATCCTTACATCTGATGGCCCTGTGATTGGATGGGGACACTACATGCTGAACTTAACCAGTCAAACACTGGTTGAAAAGTGTGGAGAAAGGACAGGATGGGAGATGACACTGACATGGCAAGAGTTATCCTAGTTGGGGGACACTAGATTTTTATATGCAAGAAATGCAGCCTCATCAGAATATTAAAGAGAACTTTTTTTTCTTTATAATCAATATGCCCACTGGAATACCGTGTATATTTCCAAAACTATAGCAGAGGACACCTTTGCCTTAAAAACCACAAGTGAAACGGTAATGGAGTTTTAGCTTTATTCTTTTGTTTCTTTCTTTTTTTTTTTTTTTTTTTTTTTTTTTTTTGGCTTTAAGAGAGTTTTAAATCCTGCTTTGGGATCTAGATTCGAAAAGCCACGTGTACATGCAGTGAAACAACCAAATCCAGAGATCTTCATTTGGCATCACAGTCATTTGAAACCGAGAAGGGAAGAGGGCAGAGCTAGGAGACAGACAAAGTGAGCGTGTATCACTGAACCAGCTGGCTGTGATTCTTCTAAGCTGCCAAGAGAAACTGAGTATGTAATCTTTACAGGTGATAGGAACAGGGCATCCAAATTGCTTAGCTAACTTGAAAAATCTCATTCATGGTTTCAGCGATTCTCCAGCAATCAGGCCCTTTGCCTTTTCCAAAGATGTTGCTTTAACTCCTCCAGGCATAACTAATTTTTAAATTACTGGATGAAAGTTTTTTTCAGTTCTTTCCTAGTTCTTTTCAGCACAAAGAGCAGTCACTGTGGGTACTGAAATGAGGTAAGAAAGCATGTATCCAGTGTTTTCCAACATGCTGTCTTATGGCAAAACTACTGTTAAGCTGCAGCAGACTGTGTTTTCTAAGATTCTGCTGCTGCACTGTTTTTCGTTTTTTTTTTTTTTTTTTTTTTTTTTTTTTTTTTTTTTTTTTAAAGGAAGGTACTTTATTTTTGTGCCTTGGCAGATAAAATTCATAATCTTGGTTCTGATAAGACAGTTGAAACATAGAAATCAATTACAACAGTGTGCTTTTGAGCTTTTATTTCTTCATTTAAGTAAATGACAATTCAGAAGGACACAGACAATAGGGCTGTAGAAGAACAGTGTTACAATTAAAATTGATTTATATGAAAAACAATTACAATAGCTGTTGAAAATCCAGAAAGGGTTGATCTTTTGATCAGAACAGGCTGCATTTTAAGAAAGTATTTGTAATGACATGAGGTGGTTTGTAGCTTTCCTTTTTGAACAAGAAGTGAGGAGAATCCTTGTGTTAAGACAGGATCTGGAGGAAGCATTTTATCACACTGAGAAAATAATTTTCCCATCAACAAGTACGTCTCTTATCCATCTTTATGATTTTTCATTATTACATCATAAAGCCCATCAGAGCAAAATGCTTGTGTTGTTTTTAATGCATACCCTCCTCCTTTTGTTGTGGTTTGGGTTTCTGCTTCAATATGTTAAGCCTTAAAGGACAAATTGATGTCTCACATTCCTTTTTGTGTGCAGTTCTCTAAAACGGTATGCACACACAGCAAGTACTCCCTTCAGTTCTTACTGACTTGAACACATGCCTTCCAGTATCTTGAGCTGATGGTGGTCTCAAATGTCGAAATGAACGCACTCTGGTTAATCTCGTTCCCAAGAACCAGTTGTTAGTTTTTGTCATGCCACATAAGCTCATACCTCAGAAATAGTTCCCAGTGACTGCTGGATGCGAGGCAGTAACTGGCCATTAACTATCAAATGTGCTTCACTGACATTCACAGGAAATTTTTCTGGCTTCAGTGCTAAAGCTGGGAATGGGGAAGTTCCAAGTGTTTGGCTGATGTATAAGGAACACAATCTTGATTAAAAGATGAAGATGAGGTTGGCCACAATTCAGCATCGTGGCAAACAGAGCAAACAGAGTGTCAGGACAAATTCCCTATGATAAACATTGGCAGCAGCAATTTGAAAATGGGATACTTGTTACTTTATCTATTAAAGAGCTGGAGAACCTGTGGGAATGCTAGCTTTCTTTCAATAAACTTTGATTAGAGAGTGAAGATAGTATGGGACCTAATTTTTGTAGTCTGGTAGGAGGACCAAATGTAAATATTTTTTTGTAGCAGTAGTAGTCTGAGTGCTTGTTCTGATGCTTTACAAACTGACAATTGATATGTGGCTTGCATTAATTTTGGCATCTCTCATCTATAATCAAAGGCAAAGTGACAAATCTTCATAGATTCTTAAGGAGATGAATCATGTTTTTCAAGCATTGCAAAATCACTAATTAAATGAGGCATTAAAAGGTCCTTTCATGCAGTATAACACTGAATTGCAAAAAAAGACAGTCTAGTTGCTGTGCATCTTTCACGACAATTTTCCTTCATATACTGTCACTACTCTGCAAGATAATCTATTCTACAGCTGTTGGAAATGCTGGCTGCAGGGCACACCATTATTGTCACCACATTGCCATCATCTTCTGGAGCATTTTGGGCAGCAGGTATTGCAGTCCTTAAAAAAAAAAGGTTTTCTTTGTTTGATAACAATGCCTATTACTGCATAGCAACCTACCTGTAAAATTATCATTCCTCACACAGGGATGTCTGAACCACAACTCTTTGGCTTTATAATCCTTAGAGAAACAGCAGAATCTTCCTTTTGAAAGGTAAATATTGTTATTGTATTCTTCAGAGAGTTAGAGGCCAGGGATTTTGATTACAGCTCAGAAATCCTGAGATCCAGCCTTCTGCTTGTGTTACTAGCTGACAGCTGTGTCTTCCCCAAGTCAGGCAATGCTGATCTGATATCCTTTAGCAAAATGTGACAGCCTGCCAAACTCATGAAAGCCAACACAAGAGTCCATAAGGCCCATCAAAATATAAGCTTTTGTGTAAGTCAGAGGGCTGTATTGTCTCTAACCTCTTTGCAGGGCATACCTGTTCTCTGTAAAAGCAAAGTGTTATCTGCAGTGCATTAGTACTGATGCACTGCACAGATGGACCAAAGGTTGGTAGCTTTTTAAGACAAGATGTTGTTTGGTTTCAGTGATAATAGTACTTTACATAATGTATGTCATCTATTAGTCTTTGTACATACAGCAAAGAGCTCTTGTAGCAAAAGTAATAGATTATATTTATTATCATTGTCTTCCTATAATAAAATAAGTGTGCTCTCCATCACTTGTGCTTTTGAGTTATATAAATAGCAAAGTTACTGGAAAATAGCTCAGAAAAATATAGCTTCCACTTAGGGACTGATGAGGTAAATAAGATCTTCCAGCTGGTGATTACAGCTTTAACTCGCTGAATGTATTCTCTAGCTATTGATTAACAAACCAATTCTTGCAAACCAAAAATAATTTCAAAGTTACTTAGACAAGGTGCTAAGAACCATTGTCATATAATTTTTTACACAAGTTTTAATTTATTTTCTTCTCTACTATCCAATCCTGTATTTTACTAACTTCTTACTCTATTATGTTTCCTATTGATCACTAAGGTTGAAACTTATCCTTCCAAGAACAGAGGCAAAATAAGGCTTTCCATGGGGAATCTACTATATCTAAGAAAGAAAGAATTTAGATGAGATCTCCCAGCCTGCTGCCAAGTCTGTAGACAGCAAGGTCAAGACCTTTGCAATAACTCTGTGTTTCTTAATCCAGTAGTTTCACATTTATTTATGCTTTCCCAGCATGAATTACCAGCCTCTCCGTCAGTCCAGATAGTACAGCAGACAAATAAAGCCCTTTTTAATAGCATGACATCTACAGCTGTATGTAGGAAGGTCTTACGATGCAGAAAATTCAGTGACCATTCTTCCATGTGAGAATAACTCAGTCTCTGTGAACTGAGATTACCAATTGATAAATAGTGAGATCTCCCATTCCCCACTACCTTTTCCAAATACAAAAAATATTAAACTCAGGTATTTCTTAAAATAAACTTTATAGGCCAAGTTCTCTTTTTTTAAAGGTTACTGTGGTATCCAATATAGGGTTACTAACTGTGAGACAAATCTTCTATAATGGATCTCTAAAAGTATAAATATTCTCAAAAAATTATGAAAGTGACTGGTCTCTATAAAAGTTTGACTGCTTTTTAAAAGCTAAAGTGGTGTTTGTCTGTTAAGAGTTATCTATAGATAATACAATATTTTTAGGAAAAGAGTAGCTCTGGAGAGCATAAATTTTTTTCTGTTTAGTCACTGGCCTTTATGTGGATTATTTTGATGAATTTGTCAGTGATTGCCTGATGTGATGGTGTTTTTCTCTACTTGGTTATCATGGAGAAAGCTATTAGTTCTTCTACCTTAAGAACTGGAAATAACACATTAGATCCTGTGATACAGGAACAGGTTCCACCTCTCGAGATAGTGTCAGGTAGTCCAAAAAAGTAACTGGAATTGCATAAATGAAATCTAAAGTTTAGGGTAGAGGAACCTTTTGAGGAAACAAACTCAATGTTCTTTGCAAACTCAATTCTCTCAATGCAATGGCTCTTTTTTCATGTCCTACTGAAGGCAGTACTGCAGTACCCTGCAGACTGTCAATTAGGTTAGCAAATTAAAGGAAAATAAAAGAACATTAATATAAAGCAGATTCTTAACATAATTTGTAGTTAAGTTTAGCCCACAGATTAATTGCATTTGACATCCTCCTGCAGAGAGTACAGTGGTGCAAGTCAGCCAAAAACTTTTGGAGGTGTCAAGTGCAAATGCAGAAGGATAAGACAGATTTCCAGAGGCACAGGAGAGCTCAAATGCAGCCCCTTTCTGTTTCTGCCCACAGCAATCCAGCAGGGTTTCAGCCTGCTTCCTCCTTTCCTGAGGTAGCAATAACAAATTTGTTTTCCCCTTCTAGTAAACAGAACTCTGGTTTAGAGGATGATGGGTTCATGGCTGATAAATCTTATTTCACACGATCTCAGAAAGCACAAGGAAATTTTCTGTTGGCAAAAGTACCTTGCTGTAGGAGAACAGGAATATCAATGGTTTAGGTTATGGCCTGTGTCCTTCTTCAAAGCTGATATCTGCCACAGATTTGGTGGCTTGTGGCAAGCCTCAGGGGTTTGAAATAGCTTGCAAGCTCAACAGAATTTACTTTCCACCTCTTAATTATTCTGATGCAGTTACAGTGGAGTTTGAATACTGGTGACTTCATTAGAAACATTGTTTCAGATGCAGATTCTCAGTATTGGTTGCTTTCCAAGTGACCCACAGCTGGTGAAGCCTCTTTCTGCTGTGCTCTCCACGGTTCTGGTAGGTGGCAGGGTTTTTTCTTCCAGTGTTAGCCTGACTGGTATTCCCCTCAATAGTCTGTACACACCGTGCAAATGAAAGTGAGCGAACAGGCTGACTGATACTTTGCATGGAGAATAAATCCCAAAACACATCCGAATGTGACCTAGGTTTTTCCCTGTGTTTGAGGGCTCCATGCAATGGAGCAGGAAGGAAAGTGAGTAGATGAAAAATACCTGCTACTTGTGTATTTCTGACTGTAATATTTTACATTCTCCGTTCAAGAGTGGTGGGTCTGAGAAGATTACCTGATGTAAAGACTTGGCACTATAGGCCCCAGGTCTAGTGCTGAGAAAACTGTATTTTTCTTATCTTAGTTTCCTCCACTACCCCATTGAAAAAAAAGTGATGAGCCACAATAGGGGAAGCAATGTAAATTTTCTTCACTTTTCCCATTAAATTTTGCCACTCCATAGAATTATTTATTTGGGTTTCATTTTGGATAAGTATGATACACATCATGACATAAGCCCTAAAGTAACTTTTAAAATGACATCAGGACAACTGTCTTGACAAACAAAGCTTTTTTTTTTTTCATTATATTAGCATATTTTGGTCAAACATGAAGTGAACTTATGGACAAACTGGACTTGTCATGTGCTTCATGGATCATAACAGCAAGGCTGTTTCATTTCGCATCCATACTTATGATCATATATATTAAAATAAATTACAACACATTTTTTTTTGGTTAAACTTGTCACCTTTTAAAAACAATACACATTTAATACTTGAAGTAAGAAAGGAACAAAACAAATATAACTCTTTTTTTTTGCACACACAAACATACACATATGAACTACATGTGCTTGCAAATAGATTTCAGTAAGTGTGATGATATTTTAATATATATGCACTATGGCATTCCCTCCCCAAACAATGAGAGACTTGCTATCGCATATACTTGCCCAGAAGCCAACTTCCTACTATATGGCTGTAAGCTCACCAGATCAGGGTTGTAATTTACTTCTTACTTATACAGTGCTCAGTGTGATAAAGCCAAAGTGTCATTTGTGTTTACATATCAAAATGGCATAAATGAATTCTTTAAGAAGCAACAATATTTTGTTTTCTGAAAGATCAAAATTATTCACATGTGACAACTTGACAACCATCTTCATAACTGCCTTGAAATTTCAAGCCATTGTTCTTGGCTTATGTGTGAGGAGATAATGTTCTTCATTTGCAAATACCACACATAGAAATAGGCAGACTTTTAAAAGATTTTCTTTTTCTTTTGCCTTTTTACCTTTTTTTTTTTCCCCAGAATCTACATTTTCACATTCTCCAGCTCAGTTAGCAGTGGTAAAGATTAAAGCAATCCAGAGTAGCAGGTATGCCACAAGGTGCGAAATCATTAAAACGTAAGTTCTGCTTGTTTTTCTGCTGAGTAGAAAGCAAAAAACCTAGATTCCTTTATCAATTTTCTAGTGTAACCAAGGAATAAGAGAATGATGTCAAGAGGATATCTCTTGCTTTATATTGCCAGACTAGAGCAGAAAATCTGTTTTCAGACTCTTGCTTCAAAACTTCTGCATCATGACAATTTTGGTACCAGTTTGAATAAATACAAATAATCAAATTATGAGGTGAAACTCTGCTCTTTTGTACTCTTCTATGAGCTATTTGAATATGAAGGATAAAGTATCCTTAAATTTAAGTAGAAATGACATGTTACATTTTCTTGACTATGCCAGCTCTTTCCTTATTCTGCTTTGGCTACAAATACAGATTTTTGTTTCCAGCTGGCCTTATATCTAACCACTTGCCTCGAGAAAAAAAAAAAAAAAAACCCAAACTC
>WKFP01014854.1:137088-161306 GCA_011057875.1 Pterocles orientalis | reverse complement strand
TTTTTTTTTTTTTTTTGTTTTGTTTTTTTCACTTGAGAAGATCAGAGTTACAGTTCAGGGAGAAGGGACAGCTTGACCATGTGCTCCTTTCCCTGCTACTCCATGTCAAGCCACATTGTGAGTTGATAGGATGGAAATGGACAGGGCAGTCATCATGCTAGCCCTAGGTAGACTAGGATCATTCAGGAGAAAAAGATAATTAGCAAGCCAGCCAGAATAGTCTTCCCCTTCTTCACTTCTTGCTGGATGTTACACTGCTGGGGATGGAGGTGGAACAAACTAGCTTACTTACACAAATGTTGCCCTCTTTTTTGCTCTACTGGATTTTCAGCCAATGCCTTGTCTTTTTACGGGTTAAATGTGGGTTTCTGGCATTCACACACCTGAAAGTTTTTCATGAAAAGGCCAATGTCTAAAACAGATATTTAAGCATGGTGTAGCAAACGTCCACTTCTATGTATCTTTGATCTGATTCAGTTGCAACATGACCTACATTCCAAAGTTCTTCCACACAATTTTTTTCTTCTGTCTCAAGGTTAAGCTATTATTTAACTACTTATTTTAGTTATTATTTAACTATTAATGCCAATTTCTTACTGTATCTCATATGCCTCGACTACAATTTGTGGTGTTGAGGTTGTAATGTGGCTTGCTTTCTTAATTTCCTTTAAGGTGGAATAATTTTTACCATAATAGGTGATGCAATACCATGATGGAAGAAACAAGAAAAAAAGCTACCACTTACATAAGTAAAGGAAACCGTGAACGGCAGTATGACAATGATGTCAACTTAATTTAAAAAGAGTTCAGCTAAAAAATAATACCTCGTTTCATCTTGTATCAACAGTTTTCTAGGGGCTCAGAGTCTCCTGGCTAATTTCAATTGTATCTGGAGCTATGACCCTGTGTGCCCTGGGAAGATGTGTGAATGGTGAGAAAGTGGGCAACAGAGGGTAAAATCAGTCTCCCAGCCTGAATCTAACTGAGCTGATGTCATGGACGAAGATTTTTTGAAAAGAATTCTGCCAAGATAATAAGGAAGGAAGGGAAAAAAAAAGTGAACCAGATCAAAACCTAAAAATAAGGCTGAGGTGGGGTGCTGCTTAGTCTTAATCTGTCCTTATGTAATTGCAAACTCTTCATACATTGCTGCAGTGTTCTCTCTAACTCACTTGTGGGAAGTCTGAGCCCTTGTACAACCATCCATTATGAAAGAGGAGCACTGGTCTGTGGAAGCAGACTTCAAAATGTATTTGTCGGAGGCCCAGCACTACTCTTACAGGAATAACTGAAAAAGGATACTGTGGTACCTGCTTTCTCAAGCCACTCTGCTGGTTTCAACATTTCCATTTTTCTCCTTTTCTGCAGAACTATTGCTGTTCCTCAGAGTCTTGCTGCACTAACCACCAGGTGAGTTCAGGCTTGGCCTTGTGCCAGCGTTGGGGGCAGCCAGTATACAAGTCAGAGGTAGGGGAAAAAACCTTCATTCCCTCTTTTAGTGGCAGGTATGCCATGTGGGTCAGATGCCTCCTCACAGTCCAGTCCTTTTCCTGCCCTGCAGTAAGATAAACTGTAATGTCTCCTTGATCTCCAGCAGAAAAGGACAAGTGACTCCTCCAAGAGGTAGGGTAGGCATTCAGCCACTCTATTCTTAAAAGAATTGTCACAAAAGTGTTTATCTAGGTCTGACCCTGACACTATTCCTTATTCACCCAAAACAGCCACAGTGAGTGCATATCACACAAATACATAAAAAAAGACTATGTGAAGCAAGGTAAAAGCTTGCCTCTGAGTCTTGCCATCCTCACTTCTGTTAAAAGATGCCATATGCCTTGCTAAATCAATGGTGAAATAAGTAGGCTGCAAAAAGTAGAGCATTTTTAGAGGCAAATAGCAAACACTGCTTCTTAAAAACTGAATAATGACTGAAGTCAAGGTAATACACACAACGCTGCCAGCTCTGCAAGGTGGTGCTCAGTAAAAGCAAGCAGTGATTTTCATCACCAGCACACATTTCAGGTGGGTAACTAAGCACATTACTGCTCAGAAATCCTTGCAGTACACTAACAATGCAATCACTTTTTAGAGTCACCCTAAGTGAATAGAGGAATTCAGCAATTCATAATTAAACCTAAAAGTACTTTTTTTCTAGGGTTTTTTTTGAGAATTTTTTTTAATTCTGTCATTTGATATGAAGCAATCAGCTGCAAGTGTCTAGAACTTAGGAGAATTTTTGCTTCTGACATTGATTTTAACATTTAACATGAAAAGACTGCAGGGGCAATAGACCACTAGTTGAAAAAATGACAATTACAAGGGAAAGGCACATGCAAATGTCTTGAATGGGCAGTTCAGAAACATTCTGTTTTATCCCCATTTGTTTCGTTAACTGCCCACATTAAGGTACAGTAGGGTTTTGGACTTCAGTGCGGTGGTTATTATATCAGAAAAATTAATTTTTCTGGTGGTAGAATTTAGTCAGGGGTTATTCCATTTTATTAACATTCTACAAACTGCCACAGAACCAAGAGGATTAGTCTCAAGCATCTCCATAAATCTCCAACTATCTAGTTCAAAGAAAAAAAAAAAAAAAGGAAGCAGGAAAACCCAACTCTAAACTTAAAACCAACTAAAGGGAAGAAAATTCTAACAACCCTTTCATCCTCCTCAATTTGGCCTGAAATGGAGCAACAATGCAACCAAAGATCAACCACTAAGAAAAGAGATTCTCAAAACTGCCTAGCCTGGGGTCCTACAGCTATGTTAGGGGTACAGCTGGGGAGTGCAGCTGGATTTTTCAACTTTTGGCATGTTTCCCTTCATAGGAGTGGGAGATTTTTGTCCTGCTTAGAAAATCTCTGCCAAAGAATATGGATACTAATTTTAGAAGCACCTGCATCTCATTACATGTCAGCCTGACTTTGCTTTCAAAGTGCTGAAATATAAATTTAAAATTGGACAAAGGCTCTTAAATCACATTAATCTGAATGTTCTGTCTTATAGTATTTTTATATTCATTTTGGCTAAACATGTAAATAGTCATTTTTGTCCCTAATCCAGGTTATGCCAATCATTTATGAATTGTATTTGTTATCAATTACCTAGCAACAAACTTATGGCTCATAATTGCTGGAAAATTGAGAGGTGTCTGAACAGCTCTGTACCTTCCCATTTCTGAGAATTTCAAAATAAGGACAGTGGTATCAACAACAAGGCATAAAGAATAAAATTTCAGTTCTGAGCCTTTTGAGGATTTGTTTAAGGGCACAAAAAAAAAGTTACTTGTACTGAACTAACATTCCACTTCTATCTTCTCTCCAAGCTTCCTAAAACCTGGAAAAACTCACCCCTCTTGCTCTGAGATATTGCCCCTGAAAGAAACATAACCACACAGTTATTAAAATGGCATCAAGAATAGCTAAGTAATCTGTTCTTGGAAATTAGCTTTGCATTTACATGTTATCTACAAATATACAAAGTGAGAATGACAGTGGCTAGAGGTTCATTATATCTGGCAACACGTTAGCCTTTTAGAGGCTATCACGTTTTAAATATTATTTTAGTATGACAATCCCCATGTTATGCATGAACAACCGTAGTTTACTTGGCATTGGAGAGGAGTTCATTCCTAGTTGCAGAGCATTTCTATGTTTTAATTCATTTGTATAAATAGTAAGATGACCACATTTTCCAGGGAGTATGCTCATTGTATTACGTTCTTTCTTTTTGCCAGTACGCATTAACATTTTAACAGTAGCTTTGAAATGAAAATCAGGGCTAATAAAAACAACTCTCTCTCCTCAAGGTAGAATTCAACCCCTCTATGCCAGCAATGTCTAGTGGGTTGTCTTTCCTGGGTGAGATCCAGGGCTATGTTACAGTAAACTGGTCCAGTGTGATATCACAGATATAAAAAATATTCCATTCTGTATCAAAACTAGGCACATGCCTTATATTTATATGAAGAGAAGATCAACAGAGCTGAGCATTTTTGCTCTCAACTATTCAACTCTGGCCTTCTAAATGAGGAGAAAAATATGTTATTTCTAATTGGTAACTACAAGAGTCTAATTTGGGTTAGATGGTAGTCAAAAGGAGGGCGACATCACACTTGGGTCAGTATTGGTGGATATCTAAAAGCACAACCTCTCATTTGTATTGCTTTAAAATGTACACAGTATAGATGTAGATTAAAAAAAAAAACTACCAATTTTTGTGGTGTTGAACCAACTAGAAGGGATGATGCAAAGTTTTACCAAATGAGATCTATAGATACAAATTTCACTGTAGAGTATGTTTTAGACAAATGTGTCTTTTTCTTTAAGTATGCAAATCATAAACTGTAGGCTTTTTTGTTTGTTTGTTTTCTTTTCGTAGTGGTAGAAAATGTTGAACAATTGTCCATGAGCATGAGCCAGCGGTTCATTGCTGATATCCCCAGAATGCCAATATTTGCAATGCAAACAGTTAGTACAATTTACCAGTTCTATGAAAGGCCCTGACATATCTGCCTCAAGCTCTGGAGGCTCTGCTGTACAACCACAAATAGTCTTTCCATTTTCATGTAACCTTTTGATGCAGTGACAGCTGCATTAAGCTGTGTCTGCCTAGCAATACCACATGCCAGGCTGGTTTAATTGGTTTTAATGCCACAGAAAAAGCACTGCTAGCAGAATACCATCAAATCATTTTCATATTGAACCTCCGTGGTCCAGCAACCTCCCCTTCAACCACAGCACCATTGTTTTTGCGAGGGACATATTCAAGGTCAATGCTGGTTTTGTGTTTGCCTTTCCCTCGGCTCCACACAAAAAGAAGGAGGAAACAAAATAAAACCACTCCAAGGAATGTGAAACAGCCCATAGCTGTGGACACCAGTATTGTCTTAAGGTCCAGAGAGAAGGTGTTTCCATTAGTTCCATTGGAACTCGTGTCGTTGGAGTCTGTCATATACATAGGGGTCCTGTTGGCGTAAAGGAAGCGGTCTGAGGTAAACCCCTTTACCGTAAGGGAGGCTGAATAGGTGTCATTCCCAGCTGCATTACTTGCAATACAAACATAGATCCCAGTGTCCTGGTCTTGAGCAAATCGGATCTCCAGGGTGCCGTCTCCCAGCACAGTGGCTCTTCCATTTGATTTAGCTGTGATCAGCCTCCGACGCGGGGTAACCCAGGATATGGTAGGCTGCGGATCCCCATCAGCATTGCACATCAGCTGCACTGTTTGCCCTTCCTCCACTACCAGGTATTGCAACTTCTTATCTTGTATCTTGGGCTTCTTACAGGTGAAGTAAAAGGAAAGAGCTGTGCTGTGAAAGTCTTTGAATGACCTCTCTTTGACGCTGTCTGGGCCAGCACACATGGGTGGCTGGCCTCCAAACTGCAAAGTGGGTTGCCTCTGTAAAATCCAAAGGAGACGGCAGTCACAGGCCAGAGGATTGTTGTTAATGCAGAGGACCTCAAGGCTTTTGGGGGAATGAAATACATTCTCTTCTAGAGTTTCTAGCAGGTTTTGGGACACATTAAGTACGCGTAAGAATCGGAGCCCTTGGAAAGCGTGTGACTCAATGGTACGTAGCTGGGCCCCCACCATGTGGAATTCCTGCAGGCGCACTAAATCTGAGAGCATGCCTGCTTCAATGGCGCTGATAGGGTTGTAAGAAAGGTTTAAATGTGTCAGGTAAACTAGATGTTTAAAAGCAGAATAAGGTACTGCAGACAGGTTGGTGTTGGTGATGGAGAGAGAAGTAAGGTTGAGACCATACAGACTGTTGGCAGGTAGCATGTCCAGGAGGGGCCAGGCATCTATCTCTAGGTCTTTGAGGCGGAACAGTCTTTTAAAGGCATACGCAGGCAAAGCATTAATGTTGAGTTGTTTCAGATGCAGACTGATGAGGTTGTGGAGGTGAGAAAGAGCTTCTGTTGGTACAGCTGTGAGGTTGCACCTCTCCAGGGTGAGCTGCTCCAGGCTAAGCAGTCCACTAAAGGCCCTGTGTGATATATAAACCAAATCATTGTCTCCAACCTCCAGGGATTTTAGGTTATGCAGATCTTGGAACATGTAGTCCAGCAAAATGACAATCTTGTTTTCACTTATGTCGAGCTTTGTTAAGTTTGACAACCCAGTGAACACCCCAAGGGGGACCAGCTTCAGACGGTTTCCTTTTAGCCTCAGGGAGCGCAAGTTGAAGAGATTGTTAAAGGCTCCAGGCTCCACATTGGCGACTATATTGTCACTGAGGTCAATCTCCTCCAGCAAAGGGTATGATGTGAATTCCTCAGGGTTGACACTCTTCAAGCGGTTCTTGCTGAGGTCCAAGATTTTGGTCTCAATGGGAATGCCCTCTGGGATGGACATCAAGCGTCTTCTGTGACAGCTGACGGATTTGTTCTGTGCTGAGCATTCACAGCGGGCTGGGCAGCCTATGGTGGGGCCCATGAAGACTAGCAGCACAGCCAGACCAAGGAACAGCTGCCAGAATGATACAGCTGTGTGACGCATGACTCCACTGATCCGGTCTAACCCTCCGTCACGGGCCTGTGGGGATGAGGATGAAAAAGGGGAGGGGTTAAGTCTGCAGCAAAAGGAGATCTCTGCTAATTTTTCAGCACAATTTCAAAGCAGGCGCATGTATTTTCATTTGAAACAAGACAATAAAACCTATTGCGAATGGCAAGAACAACAAAAAAGCAGATTTTCCTTCACTATTGGGCTTGTCAGAGGATATGTTTATCCAACATTTCCCCTCCAGATGTCAGAAGAGACAAAACAGCTTCTCCTACTGCAAACAGTAAAGGAGGTCAGGTTTTATTATTTTCTCACTCTCAGTAGGTCTCCTCAAGACAGTGCTATAACTAAAACAGAGATAGATAAACGCCATGCACTCTGAAAATAGGACTAATGACATTTTTGATAAGCATTGGGACTCTGTGAGGTGATATGAAACTAGGCTTTTGCCTTTCCTATTCATGTCAGTGTTTTCAGACAAACCTTAATGATGCATTATCTTCAAGAAAAGGAGCTCCTGATAATGAAAAGATTACTTTTAACATTTATTGCATACATTACAGCTAAAAATAGATGGAGCTTGTTCGCACACACACATACACAATGGATCAGATCAGGAAGGAAGAACTGGTGCACCTCTGATTAGAATTTGTATTAAGGACAAATGAATTCTTTGCTTTTACTGCACAGAGAGATTTTATGTGATTTTTAGAACCAAAGATCTGAGAAAGGTTTACAAAATACATCTTTGTACTTTGAAGACCTGGAACTAGCTCTGAGGGAGAGAAAAACAAGATAAGATGAACCGGCTGTGTTTAAGCAGCACGATGTCCAAAGAAGCACAACAGATTCCAAAGAAATCACAGCTAGTAAGAGATTTATTCATTGCTGCTTTCAGGTTAAAAGTGAGGATAGTAGAAGACAAGATAACCTCTATTAAATTAACTACCCTTCTCGAAATGCTGCACTTTACAGGTTTAGTCACCAAAGGCAAGAGACATTTTCAAGGGTAGCTGCTACATGAAGACACTCAATAACACCCTTCAAAAAAATAAAAAAAAAGAATTATGTAGGTGCTCATCAAAGGAAAGTGTGTCCAAGACGCAGAGGAAGGCACACTGCAAGCAAGGACTATGGAAATGCCTTAATTGCTGCGGTACAGCCAACTTGATGAGGCCAAGTGTTAGTACTGGAAGGAGTCTACCTTACAAGGTGCCTCAGGCCTTGTGAGACCTTTTCTGCATTGGTTTATTTGGACTTTATTTTAGTTGTACTTGTAAAATTATTTACATAACTCCTGCCTGTAACTTCCTCTCAAATCTGGGCAGATGTCTATTGCCCAGCTAGTTCTAGCCATAAAGAAAAAAACACCCAATGGCCAGACAATGATGCTTAAGATGTTTTCAGCTTAACTTTGAGTATCACGAAATAAATCCTTCCATACATAGAGAAGGATTTAAACAAATATGGTATAACTAAATTTATGATGCAATCAGGTGGTTATTTTAGCAAGTAAGCTGTTTGAAGCCCATAAAGTAATGCTGAGTAAACCCCAGATTGATGAAGAAGAAACTCCCACCAGTAACTTTGCTGCAGCAACACCGTACTCCCCTGGCAAACAACTTGGGATGTGATAACTTACCAAACCATCCTCCTTGAAAGAGGAGGGTTATCCTCACAGGCTGTGCATGATCAGAAGGGTGGGGATTCAACATGCATGAAAAGGAGCAGATACTTGGTTCTGCTGATCTTATTGTATCATTAACAATTCTCAACGGAAACAGGGTGCTTTGGACTGTAAGCATTAGCATTATTGTAACTGGACTAAGTAACAAACAGCTGTTGTGTTTTGACTTAAATTAAAAACTTAATTGGGCAAACAATAAATTATTTTGGAATTGCATATAAAATGTGATTTTGACTGACTGTAAATGAATGGTGCATCTATTACTCCTCTCATAACTCTGTGGAAGAATCTCACTCTTGACTGACACAGTGTCTTCTTTCCCCTCTGACACTTCTATGCAGAGACCAATAATATGAGGCAAATTGCATGCTGATATTGTGATGTAGTCTGGGCACCTGGATGAAGACTATTTTTATTATACGATCTATAAAAGCACATTTCAACTTTGTCCTAGAAGGACAACCTGCTGAGTTTCATTTAGTTTCCCCCTTAAGTTGTAGTCTTGGAAGTAACTATTGATAGTTATGTCCAGCTGTGACAAAGGTTTTCAGAGATAAACTTCACTTCATTAGGCACTAAGTTAAAACTGGAAATCTATAGGGGTCTGTGAGTTAGGTGTTTGCAATGAATTCAGACTAAAGGGGCTTTCAGGTGCTCTGATCATTACTCTCAGAGCTCATTCTCTGAGGTTAGCACTGTCTTACTGATACTTCTGGCACACAGGGAATCCATTTCCTACCTTATTCACGTAATGTGTGAAGCACAAACTAAACGCGTTCAGTGGAAGACAAGCACCCCTGAAGTGTTCATTTTAGATAGCAAAAACACGAAGTGCTTTTTTCAGCTACCCAAGCCACCTGTAACTAAAACTTCTTAGGAGTATAAAGTAGAAGATGGACAGTACAAAAGATGATAAAAAGATTTTTTGACTGTGGCTGGAATAAAGAAAGGTAGCTAATAAGGCACTTAATCAAACATTAACAGTTGCTTTCTGCAAAAGCATATGCACACAGATGATGATGGATATGCATTTATCTATAAGAGTGTGTGCATGTGTGTGTATGTACTTGCAGGCAAGCAAGATTCAGAACCAAGATTTAAGATAAAGTAAACTACACACCAATAAGGAAAAACAACATATTAAATCGCAAGTCAGAAAACCAAAGATTACTTGGATCAATAAGTACAGGTTACAAAAAAAACATAAATTAAATGGATTATTTCAATTTACATTTACCCAGATGATACTATTATGCTTCTTGCTAATTACATCTGTGACTACACCCTTAGGTCTGAACGGCTTTGTGCAAAAATCATAGAATCACAGAATTATGGAATGGTTTGGGTTGGAAGGGACCTTAAAGATCCTATCGTTCCAAACCCTCTGCCACGGGCAGGGACATCTTCCGCTAGACCAGGTTGCTCAAAGCATCATCTAACCTGGCCTTGAACACCTCCAGTGATGGGGCATCCACAGCTTCTCTGGGCAACATGTTCCAGTGCCTCACCATCCTCACAGTAAAAAATGTCCTCCTAATATCCAATCTAAATCTACCCTCTTTCAGTTTAAAACCGTTACCCCTTGTCCTGTTGTTACACCCCCTGATAAAGAGTGTCTCTCCATCTCTCTTGTAGGCCCCCTTTAAGTACTGGAAGTCTGCTCTCTGGTCTCCCTGGAGACTTCTCTTCTCCAGGCTGAACAGCCCCAACTGTCTCAGCCTGTCCTTGTGTGGGAGTTGGTCCAGCCCTCTGACTTTTTTCGTAGGTCTCCTCTGGACCCACTCCAACAGCTCCATGTCTTTCCTCTGCTGAGGACTCCAGTCCAGGGCTGGATGAAGTACTCCAGGTAGGGTCTCATGAGAGCAGAGTAAAGGGGAGGAATCACATCCCTCGACCTGCTGGCCATGCTCCTCTTGATGTAGGCCAGGATACAGCTGGCTTTCTAGGCTGCATGTGCAAATTGCCAGCTCATGCTGAGTTTCTCATCTACCAGCACCCCCAAGTCCTTCTTCTCAGGGCTGCTCTCAGTCCATTCTCCAACCAGCTTGTATTTGTACTTGGGGTTGCCCTGACCCAGATGCTGGACCTGGCATTTTGCCTTGTTGCAACTTGTTGCACTTGTTTGCACAGGCCCACCTCTCAAGCCCGTCCAGGTCCCTCTGGATGGCATCCCTTCCCTCCAGCGTGTCAGCTGCACCACATAGCTTGGTGTCACCAGCAAACTTGCTGAGGGTGCACTTGATCCCACTGTCCATGTCTCCCACAAAGACATTAAACAACAATGGTCCTGATACCAACTGCTCTGAAACGCCACTTGTCACTGGTCTCCGCTTAGACATTGAACTGTTGAGTGTAACTCTTTGAGTGCGACCATTCAGCTAATTCCTTATCCACCAAGTGGTCCATCCATCACATCCATGTTTCTCCAATTTAGAGACAAGGATGTCAGGTGGGACAGTATTAAATGCCTTGCACAAGCCCAGGTAGATGACATCAGTTGCTCTTCCCTTACCCACCAGCACTGTAACCCCATCGTAGAAGGCCACCAAATTTGTCAGGCACTGTTTGCCCTTTGCAAAACCATGTTGTTTGTCACCAATCACCTCCTTATTTTCCGTGTGCTTTAGCATAGTTTCCAGGAGGATCTGCTCCATGATCTTGTCAGGCACAAAGGTGAGACTCACCGTTTTTTTAAAAATGGGAGTTATATTTCTGCTTTTCCAGTCAGTGGGAACTTCACCAGACTGCCACGAATTTTAAAATATGAACAGTGGCTTAGCAACTCCACCCACCAGTTCCCTCAGGACCCACATATGCATCTCGTCAGGTCCCATGGACTTGTGCACCCTCAGGTTCCTTAGGTGGTCTTGAACATGATCTTGTCCTACAGCGGGCAGTTTGTCATTCTCCTAGTCCTTTTCTTTGCCTTCTGTGACATGGCAGGTGTGCCTTGGGCACTTCCTGGTGAAGACTGAGGAAAAGTCATTGAGTACCTCAGCCTTCTCTATATGCCAAGTAACCTGGTCTCCCATTTCCTTCTGGAGAGGCCCCATGTTTTTGCTAGTCTTCTTTTTATCAGTGATGTACCTACAGAAGCTTTTGTTGTTGCCCTTGATGTCTCTGAACAGATTTAATTCTATCAGGGCTCTAGTTTTCCTAACCTGATCCCTGGCTGCTTGGACAGCTTTTCTGTATTCTTAGCAGGCTATCTGTCCTTGCTTCCATCTTCTGTAGGCTTCCTTTTTGTGATTGAGTTTGTCCAGGAGTTCTTTGTTCATCCATTAAGGCCTTCCGGTGGTTTTGGCTGCCTTCCTCTTTCTTGGGATGCGTCACTCTTGAGCTTGGAGGAGGTGATCCTTGAATATTAGCCAGCTTTCTTGGGCCCCTACTCCCTCCAGGGCTTTATCCCATGGGACTCTTCCAAGCAGATCCCTGAAGAGGACAAAGCTTGCTCTCCTGAAGTCCATGGCAGTGAGATTGGTGTGAGCCCTCCTCACTGCCCTGAGGACCTTGAACTCCACCATTCATGGTCACTGCAGCCAAGGTTACCCTTGAACTTCACACTCCCAACCAGCTTCTCTTTATTGGTGAGAACAAGGCCCAGCACAGCAGGTCTTGTTGTTGGCTCTTCCATCACTTGGTGAAGGAAGTTATCATCAACGCATTCCAGGAACCTCCTGGCTTGCTTATGCTCTGCTGTGTTGTCCCTCCAACAGATATCAGGGTGGTTGGAGTCCTCCATGAGGACCAGGGCTTGTGAGCGTGAGGCTGCTCCTATCTGTCTATAGAGGGCTTCCTCTGTTCCGTCTTCCTGGTCAGATGGTCTGTAGCAGACCCCCACTATAATGCCACCTGTCCCTGCTCTCCCTTTAATCCTGACCCATAGCTCCTCATCTATCACCAGGCAGAGAGCTCCATGCCCTCCAGGTGGTCATTGACATAGAGGGTGACAGCCCATCCTCATCTGCTCTGCCTGTCCTTCCTAAAGAGACTGTATCCCTCCATTCCAATACTCCAGTTGTAGGAGCCATCCCACCATGTCTCCATGATGCCAATAAGATTGTAGCCCTGCAGGCATGCACACATCTCCAACTGCTCTTGTTTGTTCCTCATGCTACCTGCATTTGCATAGAGGCACTGAAGCTGAGCCCTGATGAAGCTGGAATTCCTTTGTGCTTCTCTGCATGTGCTCTCCTGCTGACCTGTGATCCTTCTCCAGGCTCTGGGCATCTATTGTTGGCTCTGGCATCAAACTGGTAGGAGTGGGATGGATTGGAGTTCCCCTCCCCTGGTATCTTTAATTTGAAGCCCTCTTCACCAGGTTGGCAAGCCTATGACAGAAGATTCTCTTCCCCTTCTCCAATAGATGGACCCCATCAGCCCCCAGTAGACCAGGTTTCTCAAAGTGAGTCCCATGGTCTAACTAGCTGGACGCCAGGCTGTGGCACCATTCCTGTAACCATTTGCTGACTCAACAGATTTGACTGGCCTTATCAAACCCCTTCCCTTTGACTGGGAGGATTTATGAAAAAAACTACTTGTGCTCCAGAGCCCCTTGCCACTGCTCCCAGGGCTCTGCAATCCTTCTTGATACTCCTCAGACTGCTCCTGGCTGTGTCACTGGTGCCCACATGAAACAACAGCTGCAGAAAATAGTCACTGGACCATATGAGGCTTGGTAGCCTCTTGGTGATATCCCTGATACAAGCCCCCACTAAGCAGTACACCTCTCCAGAGAGCGGGTCAACAAATGGGTGTCTCTGTACCTCCCAGAAGAGAGTTGCCTACTACTATCACCAGTCGCCTTTTCTTAGTTGCACTGGTTGTTACATAGAGAGCAGATCAAGCTGCTCCAATTACTTTATCTTCATTATGCAAAAAAATGTAACCTTGCCTCATTGCACAATGAAGAAAAGGTAGAAAGGTCTAGCAAAGGAAATACGGGCAGCTTGAAAGATTTCTGATACTTTGCAGGACAAGGGGAAATTTGGGAGAAGCCTCCCGTGAACTTCGACCAGCTATTGCATAAGGTCCAGGTTACATTTAATGAACGTGAAGTGGTATTTTCAGGACATTTCCAGTAACATCATTAGCAGGGACTACCTTGGGCCTTCAATGTGAGAACATTTTGAAAGGATCCATCTTGAGCCCTGAAGCAAATTTTGTGTCAGTGTGATCACCACTGCTTGTTGTTATACATCCACTAAACAACAATGCTACTGTTTAAAAATCTGAATGAAATTATACTGTTAAAAGGTATTTTTCACTGCAAGATGATTTCTTGCAGTGAAAAAGGATTTCCCACATTTCTTCAGATTTATGGGATGTTAATTAATTGGCTATGTCACTGGCACTGTGCTGAACTGTTAGTGTCACTGTTCAACATGTCATCTTTCACTCCTGCTTAAACCAGCACTACACAATTTAACCTTTGCCAGTATTCCATCTAAACATCTGTGAGATTGCCTCATGATCCTTTGTATCCCTACAACTTTTTTTCACTGTGATACATACAAGAAAGTAAAGTGTACGCATACAAGTATACTCATATACATACACATAAGCTAAAAGTATAATTGCAAAAATTGTAGTATTGTGATTGTACTATGCCTTGCGCTGTGGATAACATCTCTAAAAGTGTAGCTTGTTAGCACAAAAATTCTAACATAATGATAAATTATTATGAACCAGCAGTTTTTATATGCTTGAATGTGAATGGAAACATGTAAAATTGTTTTCCTTTCTGGAAAACACTTTGATACACTCTGGGAAATGAAATATATCAAGGAATTCCTTATTAAAAAATAAAAACTAACTACCTCCTTTTTGTCTTTCTCCATCTCTATTTTTTAAGTCCAAAGCCAAGACTCAGATTACTGTTGGATGATACACTTTTTTCAACACAGCATCTCAGTCAAAGTTCAGCTATGTAATTAAGAAAGCTCATTAATTAGTTAATAGTTCTGTGTGATCTCACCCAAAATAGCCACCTCTACTGCTTTGAAATGCAAACCATTTTGTTTAAAGTTCTGCAGCTTTGAAGCTACCCATAAATGCTTAACAACACTGTGTATATACCTGTACCTGTACCCTGTAGCTTTTAAATTTAAGAACTGTAATAAAAGATAAATAAAAATCAAACTGATGTTCCCTCAGAATGCCTTGCAGTTCTTAATATCATAGATAGGAATGTGTCAAGCCATGCAAATGTGCTATATATTGCAATACTTCTCCCTCTCTCTCAGACTAATTTTGAAGCCTTTATAGCTAAAAGCTAGAGTGCATTTGACTTGACTCCTTTTCTTGTCTGAGCTGATCCTACAGTGTTGTGTGAGACCAGCCTTTAGCCAGAAAAGATGAGAGGCAGAAGGTCTGTTTCTGTCATTAGCTGCATGTTTGATCTTCCAACTTTGTTGTTTTGATCTCTTTTCCCTCCCCTTCTCCCAGACTTTCAGATCCAGTAGTTCATTTAAGAGATGATAATTTTGCCTGATGTTGAGGTCACTTAATACTATCTCTTCTAAGATTCCCTTTTCAAAAACATGACCGTATTAAATAAACTTTCTAGAATGAATTGTTGCATGACAGGCATCTGACTCATAGTGACTATTCACCTAAATGCTACCAGCTAATCCTGAGAACTAGATGAAGTCCATATTTTAAAATTGGGTCATCTTTGGCTGGATGCCGGGTGCCCACCAAGCCACTCCATCAATACCATCCTTAGATGGACAGGGAAAAGAAAATACAACAAAAGGCTTGTGGGTTTAGATAAAGAAAGGGAGAGACCACTCACCAATTACCATTATAAGCAAAACAGACTTGACTTGGGAAAACTTAATTTATCAGAGTAGGATAAATCTTACAACACCTTCTCCCAACCCCTCCTTCTTCCTGAGAAGAACTTCACTCCTGATTTCTTTATGTCCTCCCCCACAGTGGAACAGGGGGATGGAGATTGGGGGTTATGGCTAGTCCATCACACTTTGTCTCTGCTGCTCCTTCCTCCTCACTCTCTTCCCTTGTTCCAGCGTGGGATTCCTCCCTTGGGAGACAGTCCTCCATGAACTTCCCCAACATGAGTCCTTCCCACAGGCTGCAGTTCTTCAGGAACTGCTCCAGTGTAGGTCCTTTCTGCTGGGTCCAGTCCTTCAGGAACAGACTGCTCCAGCGTAGGTCCCCCATGGGGTCACAAGGCCAGCCAGCAAACCTTCTCCAGCCTGGGCTCCTCTCTCCATCAGGCCACAGGTCCTGCCAGGAGCCTGCTCCAGCATGGGCTTCCCATGGGGTCACAGCCTTCTTTCGGCACATCTGCCTGCTCTGGCGTAGGGTCCTGCCTGGGCTGCAGGTGTACCTCTGCTCCCCTGTTACCTCCACAGCTGCAGGGGCACAGCTGCCTCACCATGGGTTGCACCACGGGCTGCAGGAGAAGCTCTGCTCTGGTACCTGGAGCACCTCCTCCCTCCTTCTGCACCAACCTGTGTGTCTGCAGAGTTGTTTCTCTCACATATTCTCACTCCTCTCTCCAGCTGCAGTTGCCATTGCACAGGTTTTTTCCCTCCTTTTTAAATATGTTATCACAGGGGTGCCACCACTGTTGCTGACTGGCTTGGCCTTGTGGAGGTGGGTCCATCTTGGAGCCCGCTGGCATTGGCTTTGCTGGACACAGGGGAAGCTTCTAGCAGCTTCTCAGCCCTGTAATCTCTCCACTACCAAAACCTTGCCATACAAACCCAACACAGGGTCTTTTAAACTGTGTTGGTCCTTCAAATTGTTCAAGGCATAAGGCATTGAAGACGGATTTTTTATGAGCCTGTGCTCAGGGAAAGTAAATTGTTCTTCCTATATAAGACTGCATATTCCTCCTTTTGCTTGCTCAGTTTCACCATTCCTTTATTTTGGAGCAGGGAGCAGATACTGAGGAGTATGAAGGGTCCTGTCTTTGCCACTCTTGTCAGCATCTGTCACAATTCAGCAAGCAGTAGGCCAAAACTTTTGCTCAAACTTTATAACAAAATACCTTTGCTTGTGTGCTCAGTAGACAGTTACTGAATATGAGCAGATAAAACTACTGCAGACTTTACATGTGTGGTGCAATCTTTTGCCTATGCTCATTGTGGTTTGGGAAGGTTTTTACTCACAACCTTATCTTTCAACTACCTATTGCAATTATTTTGGAAGACCAGCTGATCTGGCTTTCCTGCACTCTTCTGTGATGCTGGACCAGACCAGGTAAGGTCAGGTAGGGTGAGGAGTCCTTGCTGCTAGACTGCACCAAGGTGGCAACAGTGAGAAGTATTGCCCACGGGATGAATGCAAACAGGCTGGGAAGACGTCGGAGACAGAATGAGATGGTTTCAGAGACGGTCAAATAGAAACATGAAAATATTGGACATTTAGGAATGTTCTTAGAGTAAGACACAAAGTCACAAGGAGGATGAATGGGAATCCAGACTGGCATCTTCTGACTAGACTGTGAAATCTTGCCATTCCCACTGTCTGGTCTTTTAGTCTCAGAGCCAATGTGCAGCAAAGGCTTTGCCTCACCAGGTCTTGTGCCAGCAAATTGTCTAAGCTTAGTGCATTGATCCCAAGCTCTATCACAGGCCAAGTCAAGCCTGCCTGTACACTCCCCAGAGGATGATTTTTCCTAAATCTGAGCATCGCAGGAACAATTCAAGTGAACTGTGGTGTACTCACTTCCCTGCCTCTTTAATCAAACCTTTTTTCCTTATGCAGAGATTTTGCTCTTCTTCCCTTCATTGATCTCTCAAACATCTCAACACTTAAATAAACTGCAAAACATTAAGTAACTGTCTATCTGCATTCCAGTAACTAATAGAATGGAAGAAACTTGAATAGCAGCAGCAACAACAACAGCCACCAGTCTGCCAAGTCATTGTATTGGAAACAAAGTTTTGATTAAATTATTATGCAGCCTTGGGATCATTCTCTATTACTAAGTCATCAGGAAAACCTTCACAGGCTAACACCAACTCAGAAACTACATTCAAGTTGCATTTGTTTTCAGAACAAACAGTACTTGTTTCGAACAGTACCTTAGTTACACTTCTAAGATGAGCACCCAGACCCGTATCCTGTTATAACAGACATAATACAGAAATGGAAAAAAAAATAACAACCAGTGGAACATTTTGAATGGCTTATCCACTAGTAAGACTAGTTAAAATCATCATACCAGGTGTTACGAAACCAGAGGAGTGGGTATAGTTTTTAGCGCAAATGCTTATTGTTTCAATCAAACTGAAAGAAGCAGGTGTACCAAACAACAGAAGGTAAGAAAATCACAACAATAAATTCAAATGATTATATAAACTACCTGTGCAAGGCTTGTCTGAATCCAGATTGTCTGAAATTAAGTAAAGAATGAAGACACCAGTACACCTTCTGTTTCTAACCTAAAATTTTTAAAGATTGAGTTGCAATTTCTTCCAGTTGTCACAGAGAAAGTGAATTTCAGGAAGTAATTTAAAGGAAAAGATAATAAACATTAAGGATTATCTCACAGGAGACATTTCACGCTTGAATAACAGGAAAGGAAAGTGGAGATATTTGCAAGAACTGTAGACAAAATTACATTCTCACTGACATTGTTGGAAAGTTGAAGGCGAAGAGGTTTACAAAAAGCTTATGAGAACAATTATGTGAAGAGGCTTGGAGGAAAAGTAAAATATGGAATTTTTTGCATAGGTTTATGATACAAGTCAACCAATGAGGGAAGGTAACACTACTATAATACACAATTATCTACCTCATAAAAATTATGACTATTTGCATAGAAACAGTTTTTGACAAAGGAATCTCAGTTGAATAAACTAATAAACTAAGGTGAGTAGGACACCTTTTCTGCCATCTGTTCCTTCCAAATGCAGAAGCAAATTTTTGAAATGTACTGTTCTTCAAAATTGCTTCTGTCAAGTTGTTCACTCATCCCTAGTAAATAGTATCCCTATTTTACTGGTGAAAAGTGATGTCACTAAGAAGTAAATATTCGGTGGCAAAGACAAGGATAACACAATTCACATGACTATATATGTGCTGATGAAACTGAATGACAATGCAATAAGGGAGAAAGATACAGACTTACGCCTCTGAAAACAGTGCAACTTCCTGATAGTTTGTGCTACATTTTGTTTGGGCTACTTAGGACTGGAAGAACACCTAACCATTGTAGCTAACTCCATACCTAGACTTGGTGTTAAGTACCTCTGCATGGCAGTCTGTTGAGTGATGTGTGACTTCAAAAATGTTGCATATTACATCAAAAGAGTCCATATTTTATTAAGTTGCTTTAACCATAACTGATATTAAGCAAAAATCCATCAAGCTCTACTTTATTGATGATTCTTGCAAGATTTTAATGTTGTAGGTACTGAGAATGACTTATCACAGAGGAGGAAAGGCGAAGTTATTGCAGTACAGAAGGGAAAACCATATGACAAGGAAAGAGCTGAAGTTATTGCTCTTGGGGAATGCAGCAGTCATAAGAGTAAATATGTGTTGCAAGTTAGGATTCATTATTTCAAAGAGGACCTTGTTGTGTTTTATAGTGTTTCTAGGCAAGTCAACCTTTGAAAGCTCTGCTGCCATCAACAGGACACTGAAGAAGAGGATGTGAAACTGTTGAATACTATACTTGCTTTTCATATCTGCACTAATTACTGCAGTCTGAATAAATTAACTTTAAATCAGTAGGAAGGCTAACTGCATTGATTAAAGAGAATGAAGGGAAATTTTTGTCAAGAGCAGTTCTATATTATTTTTGCCTGGACAGTATCTCCTATGTTGAAAAACAGCCTGAGGTTTTAACTCTAACATCCAGCTGCTCCTCAGCTTCAATGAGTGAAGATCTCAGTGACAGGAAGCTCCTGAAAAAAAAAAAGGGGAGATGCTTTAAATCTGGGCCAGTGGCAGCTTTTTGAAGGCCAGTACATTCAAGCATAATTGAATCCCAATTCAATAATCAACTTAGGAAGCCACTAACAATCTGCATTGGATCTCGGACATCATAAGAGAGGTTCTTGATATAACCTGTTATAAACGGATGCTTCCTTCAAATACCTGGACATCAAAGTCCAGAGATCTTCATGGATGTCAGAAAAAAAATGAACTGTTCTGGTAATGTGCTGACTTCCACCTTTTGTAAACAGAGATACTCAGTGGTAAATTTAATAATATATTTGCATGATTCTGCCCATTAGCATGATTTAATTTTTGTAAGATTTAACACCAAAAGATCTTCTTTGTTGTCTTATCCACACACATAATAAGAAAGCTAGATGACAGTGACCTTACTGGCTGGCAGGAGACACAAACAGGTTAATGTGCCATCAGTACAATGAAGGCACTTGAGAATTCCTTCCCTAGCAGCTTTATGTAAATATTGAATAGGACAAAAGGGAGACCAAAACTGCATGGTATGGGTCTGATAGAGCTAATTTTTCATGTTGACCACAATCCTGTGATTGCAGTCACCAAAGAGAGTTTCAAACAATTTCAATCTACTGACTTGTGTCTCTGGAACCTTTTTACAGTTGCAGCACAGAGCCTAGTGACAAATCCTGGGATGTAGAGGCTAAAGCATGTGCACACAGGATATACCCAGAAAAGCTAAGAGGTCAATCAGTTAGTACTACAGTTGCTGTTGTTGCTTCATAACACAACTCAAAGCCTGCTTAGCCCAAAAAGCCCCAAATACTTAAGACTCTGTATTTTTAACAAACTGTTTTAGCTAAGTACCTCTGAAAAACCAAATGCACTTTACAAGGGTAATATTAATCCATCTTGGCTGCAGGTGGACACAGTTTAAAGTTTATAGCTACACCTATTTGAAAATAGCTAAAAATTGAATTAAACAGGAAATCTGAAGAAATTGAAACCAACATATTTTATTTTGTGCTAAGACAAGAATCTCAAAAGTATATGGGTACGGCACACGTGGTGGTGGGGAGAGAAGATAGACTTAGCAAAGCTGTAACACATAATTTCAGTAGAATTTAAGTGGCTAATACAAGGAAAAGTGAAACCCATCAACTGTTGGTTTTTTTCCATCTTGATAGGCATGTTTGCAGCTGTTGGACTTGTATCTTACGCTGAAACCTATCAGTAAAAACAAGGAACACATTTGCTGAGGGCTGTGTTTACACTGTCACGTGCAAGGTCTTCAGAGCACGGCATGGAAGCAAGTTGCTGAGCAATCTGATGCTGCTCCTTGTAGACTGCTGGAGCAGTCAAGAGTCTGGAGTGACGGTACAGGAGCTACAGCATTACATTTGGTACATTAAAAATTATCACAGCAGAATAAACACATTTCTTAGTCTTTGTAAGAAGGCCATCTGTTGATACAATGTTGTTGAATTCAGAGTGTCTATCTTAGCAGAAAATTGTGGTCAGCACTTGGGGGTGGCATGAAATAAAGAAGGAATATATTCCAGCTCATTGGTCAACTCTAATAGGTTATGCAAGAAGAAATTGCATATTAGACCCAACTGTATCCACTTAATGGCTTAGATAAGGATGATACCCTAGGGACAGCTGTACAAAGCTACTGCACTTTGAATTAAAGTAGAGTTGATCATAACGTATACACTTGAGAGAAAAAGAAAGTAGTGAACTGCCTTGGGATTTCTTGTTTGCTAAGGGCATTCTTAAAATATATTTAGATTCCAAATCAGCCTGCAGAAGGGTCAAGGTAGGAAATAAGACATGGCATGTTGACAGGTGAACAAGACACAACCATTCATCTTTGCTTTAGTCATACCCATACTTCATGAATATTACTCCAGATATATCTACTGGCGTCAGCATGAGCTGAACGAAGCCACCATGTTGAGAGAAAGAGGAAGAGGGAGAGAAAGAGACAGAATGTGGAAGACACAAAATAGTAAAAAATTTGTAGCCAGATTTTTTTTCATCTGGATCAGTCATAAATCAAGCCTCCCATTTGAGCCTGGGCCCATTGCAGAGCTCCTGGTGTCAGAGCAGTGCTATAGGTAGCTCTAAAGTGAAGTAGTTAGAAAGATGCTAAGTCTTGTATGCTTCACAGCCAAACTACTCTTTTTACACTTCAAAGCCATTCTTCTGAGCATTTACAGTCACCCATTTCCTTGAAATCTGTACCCATGTTTGCTAGACTATCACTATCAACTTTCCAAACCCTTGAAATGAAGACTGTTGCCTCATGACTTTTGTGACTTAGTATTTATATATTTCTTTGCAAGTAAGAGGGATTTCTTGAAAATCTGCACTCCTTTCAGATAGTGTCAGACTTGATGAAGGCACTTTTTATACAAAGTAGAGCCTCTGCTGCTTAAATTAGTATATATTTGGTAAATATTTGCTTTACTTATAAGTAAAAGACAAATAATACTTTCACAATATCCCAAGCATGCTTATTTTCCTGATTAATCACAAAAAAAAAAAAAAGGGATTAAAAAGCACACCTTTCCATACTGGATTTATTCATCTGCCCTACCACGCCAGCCTTAGTTACAAGAGTAATTGTATATCATTTTAAAGACAGGCCAGAAACAATCTTTTTGTCTATTTATTGTCCATGGGAAGGCAGTCTGTGTCTATGTACTCCTGCTGGTTCTAGAGAAACCGACATATCACACTTGCAGTGGGTGGTGCTCTGTCCTGCAGTTGTTCCTGATCTACATGTGATTTCCACAGAGTGACACCTGTCAGGAGACACTTGGGTCCTGACAGCAATGAGCTGGTATAAAGCTGTAAACACCTCAACTGCTGCATTGTCCAGTTTCTTTTGCACCCATTATGAGCTCATCTACCGACTTACTCCCAAGTCTCCTGGGAGACCGGCCACCGTTCGTCATAGCACTGCTATACTTCCCCCTACAAGCTGAGTAGCAAATCTAAGCAACACTCACATCACATTCGCAGTATCTTTCTTCCTGGTTTAGATCTACAGACTTCAGCTCAAAGATGGAGATTTACCTTACAGTATAGTTTCTATCCCACTTTATAGCTCTACAGTACAGCTCTAAAAAATCAGAAGTGTTTTTCTCTTGAGAAATACCTTAACTTTTGTTGAAAAACTGTTTTCTAATAAACTATTTTTCTGTCCCTTGAGACATTTTCTACAACTGTTGTGTTTCTGTTGTAGTTTTACAACAACCACTTTTCTCACCCTCCTAGGGATAGGGAGAGACGATTAAAGGAGTAACAGGAAAAAAGACTCATAGGTTGAGATAACAACAATTTAATAACTAAACTACAGTAATACTGAAAACAATAATGACAATAATAACCATATTAGTAATATATGTGAATGTACAAA
Organism: Pterocles orientalis; assembly: GCA_011057875.1. Taxonomy (NCBI): domain Eukaryota; kingdom Metazoa; phylum Chordata; class Aves; order Pterocliformes; family Pteroclidae; genus Pterocles; species Pterocles orientalis. The sequence continues at coordinate 138,792 of WKFP01014854.1, read as the reverse complement.
TGAGTGATACATAGTGCAACTACTCACCACCCGATGACCAAGGCTCAGCCTGTTCCCGGCTAATGATCCTGGAGCCGGGAATATCCAGAAACTGCACTCCCTGACTGGAGATAAGGGCCTGAGTGTCCATGACCAAGAGCTGACTGAGGGAGGGAGGAAGATGACCCTGGGAGAGGGACTGCTCAGGCAACCTGACTGGGAAAGAGAGCTGACCAGGAGCCAGAGAGTGAGCTTCTGGATAGAGCCTTACCTATATACTCGTCATGACATACATGATATGGAAGAGACTATTGGCTACTTTGCATCTCAATTCTAAACCTAAGGTCAAATCCTAGGCTAGTAACTGGTGCTGTGCTCCCTCCCAGCTTCTCCTGCACCTGCAGACACTGGCACAGCAGAGAAGCTGAAAAGTCCTTGAGTGTCCTGGCAGCAACTGTAAACATCAGTATGTTATCAGCTTTTTTCATAGCACAAATCCAAAACACAGCCTCTTACTAGCCACTGTGAAGAAAGTTAACTGTGTCTCAGCTGAAACAAGAACAGTTTCATTAAAAACATAACATTCTATTAAGAAACAATTTCAATGGATAATTTTCAACCAGTTCTGTGTTCATGAATACTAACACACACAAAAAAATGCACATATGCTTAGAAGTCTCTAAAGGCAAGCACTGTTTATGCCATCTGTAATAATATGCTCTGAGAATAACATACTTGTCCTAAATAAAATTAATGCTAAAATATCTTTCTGCTGCCAGAGCACTTTCAGATGGCCTAATTAAAAAAATAAAATAAAAAATGAATGCTTGAGTCTGAATGGATACCTCTATCTGCAATGATGTCTCAATTTTATTCCTAATTAAAAGCTCATAATATCAAAAACAATTGTCAGAAACCAGATGAGACCATATCATTTGAGATCTTAAGACTGAAGGCACCCATGATTTGAACTGAAATTCACTTATTCAAAAGCTACAGTAGGTGCTGTGTGAAATAAAGTTTTATACTACAGCAACCATTTATATAACTCTTGATGAAGTCTGTACGTAACATTTCAATCTTTCAGTTAGATTCTAGCTCTAAAATCTCACTTAGGACAAACAGTAGCTGGAAAAAATGAAGAAAAGAGGGGAACTGATGGAGGGTAATTGGTTCACTCTCAAAAGCATTGCATATTTTCAGTGTTACTGAACACAAGAGTGGGGAGGGGGATGTAGGCAAGGAGGATGCATGAACAGGAAGGATATAATCAGAGCTGTGGACAGGAGATCTTCCTGCATCTCCTCCAGTGGAAGGTATCTTGCACATCTGTGTCATTTCTGAGCTGACACTACCATAAATAAACAATAAAGAACAACACCAGGTTCCAGTATAAGTTGGGTACTGACCTGTTGGAGTGTAGTGTAGGGGAGAGGGACCTGGGGGTCCTGGTGGACAGCAGGATGACCATGAGCCAGCACTGTGCTCTCGTGGCCAAGAAAGCCAATGGCATCCTGGGGTGTATCAGAAGGGGGGTGGTCAGTAGGTCAAGAGAGGTTCTCCTCCCCCTCTACTCTGCCCTGGTGAGACCTCATCTGTAATATTGTGTCCAGTTCTGGGCCCCTCAGTTCAGGAAGGACAGGGAACTGCTGGAGAGAGTCCAGCGCAGAGCCACGAGGATGATGAAGGGAATGGAGCATCTCCCTTATGAGGAAAGGCTGAGGG
>WKFP01014854.1:53193-113949 GCA_011057875.1 Pterocles orientalis | reverse complement strand
CCTGGCACTTTTATATGGTCATTTGGTTTTGGAGTTTCAGGTGTTTGACACCAGGCCTGAGAAGATATTCTGTTAATTTTTCCTAATGAATAATTATCCTTACTTATGTACTGCACTTCATCCACTGGAAAAATTTTCCAATTTTCACTAGCAAGGTCTCATTTTTCACACTTAGTTTGTTGTGGAAATTCTGAAGAAATTCAGAGTGAATGTTTCAAGATTCAATGACTGACTTTCGAAAAATGAGAGCTCTTTAAAACTGCAAGGCAGTACAGTTTAATGCCAAGGCTATAAAAGCAAAAAACACAGTAGATTTTTACTCACTACTTTTGGTTGCCCTCTTGGTGTTCTTTAACGCACACACAATAGTGAAACACAATGGAGAAAAGTGCTTAATGAATGCCATCAGGTTTTCAGTACTGACTTTATGCAACAGAAAGTTCTCAAGCAAAATAGGAATATTGAAATATTTAAGAAATCACTATTATTTAAGAAAATTTTCAGCCATTGTCAGAGAAAAGAAAAGAACAATGGAGAACACATTCAGGCTCATCTTGACCTTGATTTCTTTAAGAAGGAAGCAGAGAGGATGCATCACCCATACAAAGGGATTATCTTCTTTCTATAATGTAGAGACATGCTGCTGATCAGCCCTGAACATAGCAAATTTATGGTTGTCACCATAAGTTAAAAAATCTTAACTGTTACCCAAAGACTACTACCATTCCTCTATCAACAGACTTAAAAAGCCCACATACAACAAATCTCCCTTCATTCTTGCAAAGCTTTTCTTGCCATTAATTCCTTTTCCTCTTTCAGGTGGACTAGAAATGAACATTATGCAAAACTGTATTACCTACTTTGGCTGATGGTGGTTAACTATAGCCATGGCCAGTTGGATTGTTCTGCTCCTCATGGATATTTATACCACAGTATGCTGTTATGATACTGTCCTTTGTTTAAGTCACTGCATCCAATGTATTATGATGCAAACAACCAACCTCATCTACCCTGGCTGAAGTTGTCCTCCAGTTCACTGTTGATATCTGTACATCATTAATCCTGAGACATTTACGAAGAAAGTTTTAACTGCAATACTACCAAATACAAGTAAAATTCAGGTCATAACATTTAGTAAGGATGACATAAGACAATAAAGAATGGGATGCGATCTCAGCAGCTGGGTTAGCACAAGGCCTCACATGGTATCAGCATGTCATGCAGCCTGAAATCAACACAATAAAAAGGAGTATCTCTGAGAATCAACTTTAACATTGCAAAGAAAAATGTTAGCCTTGATGCAGGGGAATTGATTTACAAACATTAGGTTGAGAAGCATAGTTCCTAGAGCCTTTTCGTTTTTCTTTCCTTTTCTTTTGCTTTGCTGCTCTAGTCGATATGCACATGGTAAGACATGATTGACAACCTCTCAGTAGTACTGTGTTTCAAAGACCAGGAAGATTTCCACAACCTTCACTGGAGCAGAGCTGTGGGGAGGGATCAAGATATAGGGAAGGACAGGTCACTGCCTGCAGGAGGCAACCCTTTTGCAAGAATGTAGCTGTATGCTAACAAGAAACAGGAGGCAACAGGAGGAGAAAATAGCAAAGGGAATAAAAAGGAAGGGTGAAGGGGGGAGTAAGACTAAAGCAAAAATTTAGTAACACAGGAGAGACTATGGCCAAAAAATAGAGGAGCTGGGGAAAAAAAAAAAGCAAGCTAGAGAGAAAAGAAAGTTTGTTCTTCTAAAATGTAAAAAGGTCTGAAGAGAAGGAAAGAGACGAAAGATACTTAATTTTTCTCGGCTCAACACTTGATTTATTACTCTCTTGGACAAACTATTCCTATTCTAAAGAACTCAATAATAATCCATGCATAAAATAGGACTTACCACCTTAGCTGAATTAAACAAAAAAAAAAAGAAAAATATTGCTTAACATCAGTTTATGGCAAAAGCTATAATTCAGACAAAAGGAAAAATATGTTAATCCTTTTCATTAAACAGCAAATCTTTGCAGGTTGGGAAAAACATGCAGTCTTATAGCAAGGCCACTGACATGTGCAGAAAGGTTCTAAGGCTCAGATTGGGTTTCAGGAAATACAAGCACGTACCTGGCCTCTGTCACTGGTGCTCCACTTGGGTCGGAGTCATTCTCAGTTCCTGGTCTTGGGTCATTCTCAGTTCTTCAACACTGCTTTCCTCCCACTGCTTTCCTCATTTGTGTAATTGATCTGTAAGCCCTTTGGGAACTGTCAGCCTCTTGCCATGAGGGCATGAACTGCTGAGAGCCTTTTAGCTCTCAGATAAGTGTTAGCTGCTGCCTCTTCACAATCTTATAACTCACATAAAAATTACTCCTGACTTTCTCTCTACTCAGCCTGTTGTGCCATGCACCAGGCAATGGACTGTAGACTGGTACCACGGCTCAGCGTGTCTGCAGCACTGGCTGCACCAGTGTCACTAACCACACATATACAGACGGTATTGTGTTGACAACCTATGCCCTGTGTGCGGACCAGTTCTGTCCAGGCTCTCCCCCTTGCCCATGTGATGGGGGCAGACCAGAGCTGCTGCAGTCAGCTGAGAGCTAGGGAAGGAATGCCCAACTGCAGAGGGATGTGGGACAAGGAGGAAACACAGTTCCCTCTTGTGCTGCAAGCTTCCCTGTGGCTTAGCTCCCATGCAAAGAGCCATGGCTACTGGTTAGGACTGGTTGACTTTATTCAGGGATTAACTAAGGAATGGGGAAAGAAAGATCCCCCTCCCATTTCCAGCCACTTTAATTTCCAATAAACCTTCCATTTCCTGCACTTACACAACAACTATTTCTTTCTTAATATTATGGTGAAATGCAAGTGTTGTTGCCATTTGCAAAACACAACCTAAATCTCATGATTACTTCTGAACCAGAAGCTTGTTGTTTTGTTCCACCAAAGCCAATGCTGCTCATGCTTTTGCTGCATGCAATGCTATAAGGGTGCTTTTATTAACATGAACCACATGTACTTGGATGTTTCTTATCTTTGTGCCTTTGATCCTGTGAGGGGGGCCTTGCAGTTAGAAGCATTCTTACAAGAAAAATAAAGAATAAAATATTTTGTTTTCATTGAAAATATTTCTTATTGTTTCTCCCCATGTTGTCATCAGCATACTAGAGTCAAAATGGGAAGGGGTTCAATGGAGTGAGAAACAAGCCTATGAAAGGGGCTTATCAACCTCAGACACCACAGCCAACCATATACAATATTTCCTCATCATCCACTTTCTGTCAAAACCACTATGATTCATACACTGGACCCAACTCCTAATTTGCCTTTGCTGGGGACCACAGACTTGGTGGTTTCAGAGTCACACCAAGAAGCCTGCTTCTGTTGATAAGCAATTATCACCGGGATGAAAGGAGAGAAGATAAAGTCTTAGTCAATAAGACAGAAAAACAGTACCATTCACCTCTGGTGTTATCAGTATTTTAAGGTAGTTACTTCGGAAGAGAAAACACATGGGAAGTTAGACTGATTGAACATATTTAGCTAATGCAGTAATGAGTCTGAATGCAAATTAAATACCTCCACAAAGAAAGGAATCCATTATCACATTTTCATTAGCTTTAATAACAAAATTCCTCTGGACTATCAGAAACAGAGTCAAGCTCTAGATTTTAAAATGGAGCTGGAGCAGCAACACTGTGAGCACATGGAATGGAAGGCTAATAAAAAGGAACGATAGAGAAAAAAGGGTGTGAAAAATTATCCATGTGCATGAAAAAAAAGTACTCACACAAAATGAAATATTTTACACAGCTAACATTTAGAAAAGAAATGCAAGCTAGTAAATTCATAGAACTGCATTCAGAGACTTGGATTATAGTGAAATCATGTCAAACAGGACAAATCATCCACTTGGAAAACTCAGCAAGATTTTCAGGATGAAATTTAAATGTACAGTTAATGTAGGAGACGTTGTTGCACAGATATTAATGTACATTCACTTTCTTCCAGTTAAAAATACTTTACATTCCTGTGTGTATCTCAGTAATTCCTTCACTGAGAGATCACAGTACCTCTACATGTGATACATGACCACATTCTATCTCAAACCTCTGGTGTCTTCAGAATGAAAATACCTATGCCTAATTATAAACACCAGTCTGTGCCACCAAATAAATGGGGCAAAAAATCCAACCCAAAAAAAAGCCCAAACAGAAACTGTTTTCATATAGGTAACTTCAGAGATGGGGAATTTCTAGAAAGCTGTTCTGCTACAATATTGCATTCCTTCTCCTGAGTAAAAACACTAAATGCAATCACAATTCAGGCACCAACAGTCACCCCTAGCTATCTGGTGTGATAGGTGGATCCAATGCCCTGCTAAAAGAAGTGGTCAAGACATCCAAAATCCACATCTGCCAGTTTGCATTTACAGCTATGGTACAGACATGTAGGACTTCAATCTAGCCATCTTTTTCCTTGAGCGAGCCCTTTTAGTAAGAATATTATGCTTAGTTCAGAAAAATTATTTTACCTTTGATTGCAGTTAATGATTTGGTATAATCTAGCTGAACACTTCTCTTGGGATGTGCTGCCAGAAAATCTGTAGCTCAGGCAGCAGCTTCTTATAAGCAAGGTCAGCAGAACTGAACAACCACAGGCATGTGTAAGGATGTAAGAGCAGGGTAAGCCAGCATCCCTGCATCCAGTCCCACTGTGGCTTTCATATATTTACTAGTGTGCCATTTAATACAAATCTGTTTCTGTGTCACTTTCATTATTTCAGTTTATTTAGTTTTGCAATACCAAGAATCATAGAAGTAAGTCCAAAGAAGGTGTTATATATGTTATGTAAAGGAACACCCAGTTTATCATCTGGAGACTCTCATCTGTTTAATAATTCTCCAAGTGTTCATCTTGAGCTTTCCAAAATTTGGCGGTTTTAGTTTGGTTAAGTGTCTTGAGTCTAAATTTAGATGATCACAAGAACAATCTCTTACTCTAGCAGAATCTATTCCATGGCATCTTTAGATTAGAGAAGATCATTCAGCTGTAATTATCTAGCAGGTAACTAAGATACTATGAAGATTTTTTTTTTTTCTGTGAATCTCTACTGCAATGGACTCAAGCCCCCAAAATGAAAATTGAGGCATATGCTTTGCTGCAATGTTTGAAATCCCAGATGCAGAGACCCAGTCAACCTGGGAACCAAAGCCACCTTGCTAGCCCTGACAGAATCCACAGAGAAAGCCAAGAAAAGAGTGACAAACTCAAACAGAAAATCTTCCCAGAAGATGGGAGAAGGAGGTATCAGTCATGGTTCCCTGCTATGCAGATGTCTCTGAGCAGATTCAATACACAATGATGTTTACTCAAACTTTCTGCTTTAATCTCACTTAACCCCTATAAATTTTTACTAGGCCTGAAAAGAGCTTACTGTATTAATACTCAAATGCTTTCTTCCTATCCCTTCTTTTACACTCTCACATGCCTTTTGTGCTACTCTGCAAATAAGACATGCTGTTGGTATGCTGCTCAGATCCCAGGCTGCAGATTCCAGGCTGCAAATATCTGCATCCACTGATTATGGATACAAAGGAATGTATACCTGGCTCATGTGAAATGATGGAAACCCATTGCACCCTACAGATATGTGCTGTTTATGCTAGTTAGGAAATCTGCTCCTCTGTCATTTACTATCACAAAAAACACATTAAACCTGTATCTACTATTTTCTAAAAGGAATAATTTTACCTTGCAGGGATTCAAAAGTCTGAAGAAAATACCATCCTATTACCATGTTTTAACTTCATGCAATAAAGTCTCATTCAATTTACAGCTGGTATCTTTGTGTCTTTGTAACCAATATATTAATGTCAGCAATCAGATACATGAATATTTTTGTGTTTAATAGGTATAATTTCCATGAATCACTAATGGATTCAGTAGGAGGACATAATATGTATTCAAAAAGTGAGGTGGTGCCCTTCAGAAACCTGGAGGGATTTCATCAGCACAAAACAGCCTGTTTCTTTACACTACAAAGCTGGGGGTTTTCTCCCAATTAGGGATTTCACAGCAATCTGTAATGCAGCTGTGGGAGGCCACACTGGATTTTTGTTTCACGTTTTGTGAGCATTATTGAAAAAAAAAAATCAACTGTTTTAACAAAGCTGAAACTTAGATGTCTGTAGATAAAGATGTTTCTTAGACTGAGAAACATTAAGCAGCTTGGCTAATGCAGCCATTTTCCCTTCAGTTTAATGTGAGGTGATGGGGTGAAAATTCTCAGGTCCTACATTGGCTCTGAATAATTTGAAAGAGAATTAGTTCATTAGTGCTCTCAGAGTTTACCAGTACTTCATCAAAAAGACAAAGCAGGAATAATTCAGTCATTGTAGAGCTTCGGTTCAGTCATACCCTGTAAGCAAGATCCAGTACTTTGATTTTACTCGAGATCCACATTGACTTTAATTGGTTTTGGATCATGGACTACAATAAGCCTCTTCATATCCAGGTTTGTAGACCACCTCTGTCTGTGAGGCATGATCATATACACATAAAAGGGGAGTGATTTGTTGGGTCTGAGAACTGTATCTAGTGACAACTGCAGGTAACAGGCAACCTTTTCTCTCTCCCTAATACTCAACAAGGCGAGAAGCAGCAGTTATCTCTTGCCTTTAATTATCCATGCATTTCTATTCTGTTTCCTGCCACCCATAAAAACGCCTCCCTAAAATCTGGTGCTTCCAACAAACTGCTATGTATGTTATTTGCAAATCTTCGTCAGTCCATTTGAGGAAGAAGAATCTATCTGAATACTTATTTTTCCTGGCTGGCAGCACCTCCATTATGGGAAGGATGTTTATCAGTCTATAAGAATTCCCTGTGATGCTCGGCAAATACAGAAAAAGACAAGAATTTATCATTGTAGTTCTTATTAAAAGGGCAACACTACAAATTCACAGACCAACTGCAATGTGGTGCATACAGTGGATCAGCGCATCCAACACAAATAGCTTTCGTGTCAGCTGTGGCTATATGCTACTGGCTTATATCCAGCAAGTGTCTCGCCTAGAGCTGTCTCGCAAGAGAATCTCACTGCTGGCTTCTCTGACTACACTTTTGCAGCAACTTCAAGACAAAAGCATGTAGAAATAAGAAAGCATTTTTCCCATAGTATTGACTCAAGCATTGTACATTGTTTTGAGGCAAATTTCTTGCTGCGTTACAAAGAGCTCCACGCCCATCTCTACGACGGCACAGCTACGGTTGCCTTCCCTTCCCTGGTGCTTGATACAATGACTAGGCTCACATGCCAGCTGGGGCACACACATGCTCTTCTCAAACATCATTCCTTCCATTATGGGTTTCCTTGTGCTAAGCATATAGCTGTTAGTCAAAATACTTTCCAAATTTACTCCCTTTTGAGTGCAGCGAGAGGGTAGTAGTTTATATTTTTCACTAAGGACAGCTTCTGGGACCTTGTCCACTCTGTTTGCTTGTGTATACTACGTGCCAGTGGACCATGGGCATTTTCTTTTTAATGTAGCAGGTAAGGCAAATCTGAAACTATCTTTTGGTGCAACAGGAAAGGAAAACACTACCTGCATGAAACTTAACATGGCATAGGCTTGTGAGCATCCACCAACTGCACAGCACACCCAAAGAATAAGAAACCAACTGGAGGAAAGAAGAAACTGAAAAATTGAATTAACTAAGGGAATTGATTTTTTTTTAAAAGAGAAAAAAAAGAGTACTTAGCACAGGTAAAATAAGATCTCAGAATGCCCCTAACATTTTACCAGAAAAGAAAGAAGCCCTTTGTCACCAACATATATACTTCAAATTATATCACAACCACCTCAGACATAAGTATTGCACTTTGAATAAGGCCAACATGAAGCACACTGGTTGTGACACCTTAGACAGCTGTGCCATGTAAGCAGAAAGCTGGTGAATCCTGTAATCGCTTTACAGGGCAGAGGATTAGATGAATCAGCAGGTGGAATCTACAGCAGGCTCAGTTCAGCAACAATTTACAGGCATGTATGCATTGTAGCAAAGCAACAGCGATTAAAAGGACCTTTTCCACTGATATCCCTGTTACTCTTGTGTGGCTGTTCGTTTTATGATAGCAGCACAGAAGAAAAACAAGATGTGTCACGCAATTGCAGTTGCATCATCATGTTAAAGCTCATTTCACCACTGCTTTCTGAACATGCTCTTCCAAGACATACTAAAGCAATAAAGCTGAACATGATTCTTAGAAGCTCTCTAGGCCAATCCATCACTGAAACCTGTGGAGTTATGCCAAATAAATGAATTTGGTGCCTGAATGTAGTCATAAATGAAAGATTTATTCAAGTTATTAAATAATATATTGTAAACACACCACTTTCAAAAGTAAATCACTTACAAGAAGTCTGCTATTAAAAAATTCAAATTGCAAGGTTACCTAACAACTTCATACAAATCCGTGTTCCTGATTTGTAGGCATTTTAAAGAGGACTTATGAAATTAGGGATTCAGTCCAAGCACAGGTATCAGACTGCATTAAACAGATGAGATGGGAATAAAAGGTGAGAACTTGGGTTCCCATAAGACAGCAGAGTGGTGTTCCTCCCACAAGAGACAGTCCTCCATGAACTCTGACGTGAGTCCTTCCCATGGGCTGCAGTTCTTAATGAACTGCTTCAGCACAGGTCCTTTCCCTGTGCCTCTCAGAAGCCATCTCTGTAGCCCCCCACAGACCAAAACCTGGCCATGCAAACCCAATACAGCCAGTATTCCAAGAAAAGCTGAAATATGATAAAAAAGAATAGATAAAAGGTTAAGAAATTCCTACATCTTTGAATTTTTCTCACATGTTGAAAACTGAAGACACAAAGAGAAAAGTCTTCAGATGGTCAGTTTTGTTGTACTAATTTTAGCTTGCAGATTTTGGAAGAAACGTTGCTGATTTCTAACAGCTTTTTTTTTGCAATATGACTTTTTTTTTCAAACCATATATGCAAACTGGAACACCCCAGTGGATGCAGACAGGATTGATTACAACAGGGAAGAGAAGTGAATGAATGGCAAAGTGAGGAGTGCAAGATTGGTTAACATCAGTTTGGACAAAATTAGAATAACCTACAATTTTCACTCAAATACATGTAGAACTGAACCTTCCAAAATGAAACAGTCCTAGCAGCAATGTAAAGTTACTCGATTTTTTACGTTGTGAATGTTTACAAAAATATGTTGCAAATTTTACCTGCCAGACCTCTGCTGTGGAAATGCATTATGTGTAAGATGGACGGATGCAGGTAACTGGTTCTCTGAGCACTGCCGAGTAGGGAGCAGGGATTCCAGACTAGGTCACAGGAAGAAAACCTTTGTTTTGAGTGAAAAGAAATATATTATGAACTTTAATTGGGCCTGTGTGTGACAGGTGCTGAAACACCATATACGATATGTGTAAAAAAGGAGTAAGATTAAAAGGGATTTCTTCCCTTCTAACAAGTAGATCTTGAGGTGCAGTCAGGAAGCACTTGTGAAAGCTTACAGAAGAAAGCAGAAAATACTAGTACGTAAAGCTGGAAACTACCCTTGTGAAGTACCTGCTATATTTTTTTTTTCTTAATTACTATTAGTCCTTGGATAACTGCTTTAGTAAGGGAGGTTCCAGTGGGTGCATGCACATTTGCATTATGAGGAATGTAAAGCACAAAATATACTCTTTTTTTCTTTCTTTTTTTTTTTTTTCCCCCCCCCCCCCGCCTCCAGAATGTGTCCCGAAGTATGTGGCTTTTCATACAACTTTTCTGGAGGGAGTACGCTGTTAGAAGAGTGTGTGGGTGATCATCCTGACTCAAATTTTTAATATTTCATTTTCCTTTCTGCTATTGGACCTTTTGTGATACTTGCAATAGGAGAAGGTGAGGAGTAATAACGATCAAGTGAGGGGATGATTTTTTTAATCCTCAGTGCTCTTTTTAAGGTACTGTTCCAACAACACTTATTGTCCCAGCTGTAGTTAAAATAATTACAGAGCAATTACAGTCTAATAAGGAAGAATGGTGTGATCTACTCAAAATATTAAGAGAGAGAAAGTAGTATTCCTTGGGATTGGTAAAGCCACTGTTACCATCCTACAAAGACATCAAGAAATCTATCATGTTTGGCAGCTAAAAGTGTCAGCCAGTGCTAAACATTTTCCATACACAGGGAGACAGAGCGCTCCTGCCTCAAAGGTCTGTCCTTAAGAACTGATAGGCTGGTGCAGAGAATCCCTGATATAACTAAGAAATGTCATTTTCTTTTCCATTTTCCCTTTTTATAGTACTTAAATCCACAAAGTAGGCAGAGTAATAAGATTTTAAAAGGTATTTAAAAAAACTTGTGATTTCAGGTCTTATATTTGTAAAGATGGGTTCAGCATTTAGGAGGTGATCTGCCATTGACCACAAAGGGAAAAGTGAAACAAGGAGAGTTATCTGACTTTTAGGAAGCCTTCCCTTCCTAAGTACTGAATGTCCTTTTGAAAATGGAATCATGGTTTGTGAGCTCTTTGGTATACGTGCACACTGCCAGCTACAACGCAGTACTGGGATACTTCATCTGGCTTTTATAAAGGTAGAAGCACAGTTAAAACTATGGGCAAGCTTCTCAGTGCTGCATTGAAGCTCCTAGCGCAAATTTACCTTAGTGTGATGGAAGCACTTAACCTCTTAACCAAACTAGTGGTAGCTTGGTACAGGCTCCAAAGGAGGTAGAGGCCTGAGCCATATATGGGGTCTAGAACTTTAGTTTCAATCTGTTCTTTCAAAACACACAAAGAGCAGAGTGACACAGTGAGCATCGATGTATATGGGCTTCAAACACCTGTCGTGCGATTAACACGTGAATAGTGGGTGGCATTTCCAAGATTCATTTATCAAGGAACAAAGAAAGTTGTGGGTATAGGGAGTCTCAAGAATACCTTTCCCATTGCATGTAATTTGAAAACAAGCCAAACACTGTATTCTGTAGATATGACAGCCTAAGTGAGCTCCCACATCTAGGCAGCGTGGCTGCATGGCAGTGATCTCCCCTTGAAGTGGACACCTCTCAAGGTCTGCTCCTTGAGACAGAGAGACCTTTAACCAACAGCAGATCTGTGGTAAATGACCAATATCATACATAACTTTGTAGTACGGTTACTTTAATTTATGCCTTGGTCACTTGGATTTTGTGTTGGTAACTTTGGTTTTGTCTTCCTAACTTTGATTTGTGCCTTGATAATTTTGAATCATTGTTCAAATGATTGTGCTATACAGTAATAGAGTGAATCCTGACATCAAATTTTGTGAAGGCGCACTTTTACAACTTTATATTAAAACCACTTTTTCTAATACCTTTGACAGTTTTCTAAGCAATCTAAATCACCCATTCGTGACAAATTGGCATAGTCAGCAGAATCCTAAATCAGGATCCACAACAGTTAGTCGGATGGTGATTTTCATGGATTTTCAGCACTCGTTACTCAATGCAGCTCATGATCTGGATCACCATGGATGCAAACTGATGTCTTGTTATTCAATCTGCAAATCATGGTTGCCCGCTCACTTTGCACAAAGGAAGATTCTAAGGGAATGTATGGGAAATCTTGTTTCTGCATGGACTCTATGACACTTTACAGCAGTTTTGCTCTCTGATTAGCATTTAGCTGAATTTCTAAATATAATTATCACACCAATAAACCTATGAATTTCTGGATGAAAGCCAGTATGTAGAAATGGTAAAGAAATTAACCATGTGAAGTCATGCTGATGCTATTTTTGTGCATTGTATGCGTAAAACCTAGCCTTTCCTCCCATCTCCTGCCTCCTGCTCCCCTGAAAGTTTTTTAATCAGTTATATTTTCAATGATGATGTCTAACCTCTTGAATCTAAATTGGCATTGCATTCCTTTATGGTTGCATTTTAACACACCTCCTGGTGTTGTGGTTTAACCCCAGTCAACAAGAAGTACCACACAGCTACTTGCTTACTCCCACCCAGTGGGACGGAGGAGAGCCTCAGAAGAGGAAAAGTGAGAAAACACATTGAGGTAAAGACAGGTTAATAGGTAAAGAAAAAGCTGTGAAAAAATATTAATTCATTCCCCACTTCCCATCGGCAGGTAGGTGTTCAGCCATCTCCAGGAAATCAGGGCTCCGTCACATGTATTGGTTACTTGGGGAGACAAATGACATAACTCCGAATGCCCCCCTGTCCTTCTTCCCCTAGCTGCATGTGCCGAGCACGACATCCTATGGTATGGAATATCCCTTTGGTCAGTTGGGGTCAGCTGTCCCAACTGTGTCCCCTTCCAACTTCTTGTACACCTCCAGTCTACCCACTGGTGGGTGGTGTGAGAGGTGGAAAAGGCCTTGGCTCTGTGTAAGCGCTGCTCAGCAATAGCTAAAACATCCCTGTGTTATTGACACTGTTTCCAGCACAAATCCAAAACACAAATCCATACTAGCTACTATGAAGAAAATGAACTCTATGCCAGACAAAATCAGCACACCTGGACATCCTGCAGAGCAGAAGCAAAACACAGCAAGGATAAACAGCTAGGGTTGTAGATACCTAAGTCACTTGGTGTCAAAGGCGACTGTGGTGCATTCTCAGCAATCTTCTTCCTTTTAGGAATGGATCATGCAGACACCCCAATAATTGAATCATTTACTTACCGGGGGTTACAGCAATTGCTAATGATCAAGACATTGCACAATCAGCAGGCTGCACTCATTTGTTCTGCTGCTTAACACCATCACTGTGAGAACATCATTGTTTATTATGGCTCACAGGCAGCAATCATTTTACATAACATGAGGATTTTTTTTCACTCAATTGCTTTTATGCTTTAGGCTGATGAGAATAATCATCATGCAACAATTATTTGCACTTCTACAGATGATGCTTAACAATTCAGGTCACTGAATATACTGTAGATACATTTTTGTGGTGGTATATGTTTTCTATTTGCACCTTTTAAGGGGTAAGAATAAAAATCTTTGTCATCACCTTCTTTTTCCCTGTGCTGAGAACCCTTATTAAAATCAAAAGACTAACAGTGTCCAGTAGCAGGACACTTTTCAGTTCTCATATGAAAGAATTCAGATGCTAAAGATGTAGATGAAGGATTAGGTAAACAACTGTGACCTGCCAACATGAACACAACTGAAACAGCTAAATCCACTGGGCACTGACTTGGCTTGAGGATTTACTTATGAATAATTCAAGCTGTATCCATTTTTACTATTGGCAACTGAAAATATTTCGACAATCTTTTCAGCAAATAGGTATAATAAACACTATAGTCTTCAATGCACACACTTTTTGATCTACTAGTAATAGCTGGCCATAAATACGGATCGCATTCAAAAAAAGTTTGGACCTGATGTCCAATTCAGCATTAAAAATAATGCTAGATGAGCTTGTAATTGATACCATGAGCAATTTTTTGCTCAACAAAAGGAAGCAAAGCATGAATGAGTTTGAAAAGTAATTAACTGAAACGATGACAATTTGAGAGTAAGGGGGTAAAATGCAGGACTTTAGCATAAACTATCTTCATAAAAAAGTAAATTTACATAGAAATACTTCCATCCTGGAGAAGAGGATTTTGGCCTGGATTCCCTGTATAAATTCATGGAGTCAATTCACTCTAAGAGTTCAAAATTATAAGATAGATAAGAATCATGAAAGCAGATATCTGGGAGAAGGCAGCAAAGGATTTCACAGAGTATTCAAAATCCTTCATAGTTTTAGGTATATTTTGTTGAGTTTGCTCCTTTTCATACTCTCCTTCTCATAAATGCAAAAAAAGAAGATGAGTTATCATCTGTAGAAAATTTGGCAACACACTTATGATTGCAAGGCAATGAGATTCAGGAATAAAAATTTCTAATCAATGGGACATCATAGAATGAGATACAGAAATGACATTAAAATTTATTAAGTCAAAACTGACTTTGTTGCTAAGCAGGAGCAGATAAAAGAACATGAAATGAAACTAAGCATAGGTGCTAATTAGACAATATAGGGACTTGAAAGTATGATAAAGAGCTTTGCAAAATGAAAAAGTGTATGAATCCTCTATAGTTGCAATATTTTGAACATAGTGGAGAGTAACATCTGAGAAACTCATTGGAAAACTGGTCTGCTAGTCAGTTTCTGATGAGAGAAAGCCCTTTAGACAGGGGAGGAGAGTAAATAAATGATGGTATTCAGGGGAGAGAAAAAGAAGCAGGGCCCAGGCTGGCTTGAATGTGTAGAAACAGCTGAGGACAGAAGTGACAAAGAGAGAGGTATCAAAACAGGTCTTTTCTGTAGTGATGGTATTAAGACATTGATGACCAAGAAAATCTGCTTATCACAAAGGAGTACATAGTGACAGGAAATTACAATGAGGTGGCAACAGTGCATAAACTGTGGCAAGGCACTGGGTTATTGAAAACTTGTTTTTATAAGGCTGGGTATAGGTCGTGCAACTGTGAACAAATGCATATTTTGTATATAAATCCTTTCGCATAAATTCAGATAGTTACCCACTAGCCCACTGTTGCTCAAGCTGGTTTCTATTTCTGATACTTCCTGGCTTTCTGCTGCAACAGCTATCATGGCTAGGGCTTGTGCGAGCGAGTTCCTGTGCCAGGTAATGGTAGATGAAAGATACTCTGAAGATACTTTTTTTTGCAACTCCTGCTCCATGTCTGGGTCTACTTTTTCAGTCTCAGGGTCCACTTTTTCAGTCTCAAAGCTTAATACGTCAAGACAAATCTTTCTAGTTTTATTACTGGTTCAGAGAGGAGAAATGCTCTACTGTTCAGAGAACATTTCGACCTTCAAACAGAGTGCTGAGTAGACAGTATTTCTTAGGGGAAAAGCATAACTGAGAGAAAGAGAGAAAAACCCCTAACCACAGGAAGGGTTCAAAGAGGAAATCCGGTGATCCTATTCAGACTGAAGAGCACTGGACTTACAATCTACGCAAGCATGAAATCATACTTCCCTCAGTGAGTCTGACCCTAACACTGACTGGATTCATGACAACTGTTGATTGATGAGATCATATTTACTCAGATTTCAGGTAGCTCAGTCACTATGTAGAGCCACTAGTTTTTTTAATCTCCTATTCTGCCACACCTGATTAGGCTTGTTGAGTGAGAGAAATAAATCTGCAATGTTAGGCTATTACCATTGCATGAGAAAGATAATCAACCATCACAGTAAATCTATAAAAAGATTATATTTGGGGTTCTAATCTTAAACCATTTGGCAAAGCCATATTGTATTGTAATCCAGCTGCCCCCAGCAGCCTCCTGCTCCTACAAAGACAGTCAATCACAGGAAATAGGGAAGCAATTAAAGCTCTGTTGGTGACCAAGGGTCAGACAGCAGCAGGATACTGCTTCTCAGCAGAGCAAATGCTGCATGTAACTACTAACTTTAGAAAGAAGAAAGCACAGAGATGCTGCAAAGATGGAAGACTATTTAAACTGTGCTTTACTAAAACACGAGTGGCATTAAGTGTCCAGTTATTCAACATCTTACTCAGATAAGGCAAAAAACCCAAGAGTAAACACTTCTGAAAATACTACATCGCAGGGTGACTCTGTCCCAAGGCTTCTTTGACAGGGCAGTGATCTCAGCCTGTGCTCCATTAAATGAGGCACAGTGATTTCTATCTCTACAGCTTCTCAGCCAAAGACAGTGAAAATGCAAGTGCCAGCACTGAAAGAATGCTGAGAAGTAATGAAGTATTCTAGCAACACTGGACTATGTGAATAATTTAATTAATAATGATGGAAAGTGATATGTAGAATATAAGAAGGCCACCATGGAAATGACAGCACAGGTTTCTTTTTTAAACCAATGACATGTACTCATATGTCAGAGTTCAACATCTTCAGTGAAAACAAAAACCCCCAACCCCTCAAAAGAAAAGGCTTTAGCTCTTCTAATAGTGGAACTTGAAATTATATTATAATGAATTGGTGTCTTTCGATGAATGACAAAAAACCTCCAAAGCCAAAATGAAAGCATTTCTGAAAACAGGGAATTGATAACATTCATCGCTGAAATTTTCAAAACATAACTTCGTCAGTGTAAATTTGTGATGCATACAATTTGTTAAAAAAATTATCAAGCCTTGATATAGAAAGCTTAATGTTACTATACTAAGCCATACATTGGCGCAACAGTGAGGATCAACCTCTCCCCTCATTAACCAGTGTATTTGAAGCCTTCGAATATGTATGTGGATCTTTTTTAGCTAATTACTTGAATGCAAAGCCCATGTTAACTTCTTTTTAATGTATCAAATTGAGTTTAAATTTTAAAGAAGGTAGGGACCATTATGACCTTTTACTCAGACTTCTTGTCTATCTTCCAAATTCCAGGAAAACAAATTTCTTAGCATGTTTCAGATCCCAAGAGTGGAAGTGAGGATTTGCCCATACCTGTCCTGCACTAGCTTCATTGATACAGCTCAGAGCAGTTATCATTTGAGCTGGCATGGAACTAGCAGCAGAGAATTTACTGAATTAGCTGAACTTCTTTTCAGGTTCCGTTTCTCTCGGACAGCCATCAAATGCAGGTTCTCCTCAAACTTTAGTACAGGTCATTTTAAAATCCTGACAAGTTTTAGCTTCATTACATTTCCAGTAATTAAGTAGCTTTACTTACAGTTTGATAATGATCACACAACGCATAGATTTTGGGAGATTGTCCTTAATGTTTTGAGCATGGACCCTTCCATTAAAGTTCTTGCTGCTCCATGATTAGTTACGATTTATACTCCTTGGGCTACACAGTCTTCTTTCCGAAAACTAAAAAAAGTAGTGGGTGAAACATATTTCTTTTATCTTTACAAGTCTAAGAACTGACACCAAAGTAAGATAAATGCTTCTTTCAAGGTCCTGAAGGAAGCTTGCCTTTGAGCCAAGAAATCCGTATTTTTGAAGTTTCAGCACAATCACTGAGAACTCTTTTTTTTTTTTTAATCATTAGACAAGTGCTGTTGTGCTCTTACAATTATTACTTTCACGGTTTTCTAGAGAAAGACATGTTACACAGCCCAAATATTTAAAAAATGTTGACATCTGTAAGCCTAGAACTCTTCTTTTACTTTGACACAATTTAAAATTAAAAAAAAAGCACTTAGTGAACTGTGGTCAGTGAATTTGTTCTGTGTGACTTTGTATTTGTGTTCCAATTTCATGTTCAGAAGGATTCATGTAGCAGGACTGAAGGCGCTTTATATGAGCTGCCAGGACTTTTTTATAACATGAGCTTTGAACTAGTGAATTTTTCTGAAAAAAATCAAAGCGTTTCCTAAAATTTGGTACAAGAAGAAATACTCTAAAAGGACATAAACTCAATTGTTATAAAGCAAGTGTTTTCTTAGCTCCTAAGTGAGCCAACCGGGAAAATGCAAAGTGTTTTTCCCTTTATTTATTTATTTATTTATTTATTTATTTATTTATTTATTTATTCATTTGGGCAGCCACTCCAGACTCAGTTCTGAGATTTACAATGTTCATTCATTAAAAGATTGCAAGGCAGGTAGAAACGGGATTTCTGACCACTGTCTGACAAAGACCGCATATACATTTTTCATTGATTGCAGAGGATATTTCCTGATGGTCACTGTAGATGATAGCAATGTTTTGTAGTCAATTGTTCAGAGCATACACAATGGGGTGCTTATGCATTATAATAGCATATAGCTAAAAAAATCTCAACACTTTTTTACTAACTATTGGTTACATCTATTGACCAATATTTGTTATAATTATGGAGAATTAGTCAAATAATTTGTCAACTTTGTGAAAATGTATTCATATTTCTACTTTAACAGACCTTTGTATGTTTTGAACTTCAAAACTGGAACTTGATTCAAAAATTCAAACACCTTAGAGTTGTGTATCTTATCTGTGAACTGCAATTGCAAAAGACATGGCTATTTTAAAATATACCATAATATTTGCTGTTTTTGTTATTCCCTGCAAACTTTCCTCAGTCCCCCAGTGAACAAGCAAACTGTACCAAACGTACCTTGGGCTGAGCAAAGGAGTCTACATGAAGTTTCTATCTGACAACGTAGTAGAACTGTGGGCAGAGTGGATTCAGATTTGATCAGCTTTTGAGATTTATTTGTTTGATGAAAATAATTCTCTCAGCCTTTTCAAGGTGTCACAGAGCCACTCAAAAAAGCATCTAGCAGTAAACAAGGACAAGCTGCATACAGGGGAACTGAGAACTAGTCAGACGTGCTATTCTACTACATTTTATCAGATTAAAGTTTTGCAGGGCTTCGTCAGCTATCTCTTGTCAAATGACAGAAACAAACCATTAATTCTAGTAACAATTTCGTACTGTACTGATATTTTTAATACCTCCTGAACCTACTACTTTTCCTAGTGAAACTTCTAGGCTTTTACTCAGCTGCTACTTATAAAAAGTCAAAGGGAAAAATGTCCCTTTTCTTAGAAATAAATTATTACTTTTAAGAACAGAGTTTGCTTTAAAAAGCTTCAGGACTTTTCTTTTGTGTTTACAAGCACAGAATAGTATGCAGTAAGTATCATGAGAAGTTTTTAAGACTCATTTTTTCTTTTCAGTTGTAGCACTTCTCAAATATTCTAAGCTGTTACCTCCTTGAAATTTCTCTATACAGCCTTCTCAGTTATGTTTTTTTCTTATCAAGGCAGATTGATCCTTTAAAAGTTAGTTGAATTTCTCTAAATACCTAGCTGGCTAGATTGCACCTTCAACGACTACAATTAATTATTTTGTGTAGAAAATGGGAGGTAGTGGTCTGTAGCTGTAGACCAGAAACAGCAGAGATAGAAACTTTTCCCAGAGAAAAAATTCATTCTTTGTCTTCTTTTTTTTCAGGCAGTACTTGATACATTAAATAAAACAATCTAATGTTTCTCCCTTGAAAAAAACCCCACCACATTATCATGTGACATACATTTTTAATTTTTATAGCAAGGTTTCAGGCAATGGCTTCACGAAGATTCACATGCTACTCAGAGCAAAACTATTTGAGAAAAGTGAGGTTCTCACAGTTCTGTGGAAACATGGTTCCTTACATTCTTCTTTTCCCATCAATTCCCTAGAAAAATAAAGTCCAGCAGTCTTCTACAACGAAATAAACATCTACATATATTTATAAATTATGTTTTTTTTTCAGACAATAGTAGCATAGCTACATTTTCATGGTGGCAAAGACCAGACAAAACTCTAACTCATTTAGTATTTATTTCTTACACTTAAAATATTTCCTTCTTTTTTGTTAGTCTGAAAAATATAGAAATCATTCAAATGAACTCTGACATCTGGCCTGATTACATATTTAGAAAGACCACTTCCCTTCTTAAGTTTGAAAGTGAGAATATGTGCAATAATATATACGGATAAGTATACATGTATATACTACTTGCAGAGCCTAAGGAAAATCACAACTGCAATCTGCCTACAGCACCCTAAGCATGACATTGCCATTCCATCCATCTCTTAGCTAAAAGCTAGCTGCTTCCAGGTTTTGGGTTGCAGCTGGAGGACCCATAAGCCAGCTACTAAAGTGCTCAAAAAGGCAGAAGGTAGAAAAAGCTAGCAGATAACAACTGATAGTTTACAAAGAATTCTCAAGAAATTTCTCAAGGTATTTCTTAAGCAATTGCCCAATTTTTGCTTTCTGATACTATCTGAAAGATTGAAGTGGTTATCTGGAAATTGCCTAGTAGCTACGAAAAGGCAAAGGACACATCCAGGGAAGACAAGTGTGTGCTTTTATGAAAGGGAATAGGCAAGACTTCATAATGTCATAAGGGATAGTAAGAACCAGTTGTAATTTTTTAACCATACAGTGGTTTATACAATGATCTTTCTGTACAGTATAAGGCACTTCCTTCCCTTTCTGTTACTACGTGTTCCAACTAACCTCCTGCTTTAACAGACATTAGTTTTACACGGTTTGTATACATGTTGAACTTGCATGAGTATGTCGCCTCTTTCTTATTCAGTCTTGCTCTAAAAGAAAAGTATTGTGGATGTGATGGTTTGCTATGGGGGGAAGGAACAGCATTTCCTTAAAATCTGCAAACGTCACACTTGAGGCATTAAAATTGTTGCCTCTATACTTGTTATTTTTTGCAGTTACATGGTTTAAAAATCAACTTAAAATATCACATATAACAAAACATTTATTCCTGATAACTACAGAACCAGGAAGAAAAAAGTTATTGAGAGTGTGTGTGATGGGTTTGCCCTTGGCTGGGGGCCAACCCACACACCCACTCACCCAATCCCCCCCACCCACCCGAGGATAGGGGAGAGAATTAAAGAGCTAAAGGGAAAAAAGGACTCGTGTGTTGAGATAAGAACAATTTAATAACTAAACTACAATAATATTGAAAATAATACTATATACAAATATACAAATGAGTGATACACAGTGATACTGCCCCCCCACCCAATGACCAAGGCTCAGCCTGTTCCTGGCTAACGATCCCAAAGCAGGGAGAGTCCCGAAACTGCACTCACGGAACAGAGATAACAGTCCGAGCGTCCCAGAGCGAGAGCTGACTGGGGTGGGGGCAGGAAGGCCTTGGGAGAGGGACCACCTGGCGTGAGATGACCCAGAGGAAAAGAGATCTGGAACAAAAAGGGCCGATCTTCCAGAGTGTCCTCACCTATATACTGGGCATGATGTGTATGTTACGGAATAGATTATTGGCCACTTTGGGTCTCAATCCTGAACCTAAGATCAAATCCTGGGCTAGTAACTGGGGCTGTGCCCCCTCCCAGTTTCTCCTGTTTGCAGACAGCCAGAGAGGCTGAAAGCCCCTGGCAGCCGCATAAACATCACTTTTTATCAGCTTTCTTCTGAGCACAAATCCAAAACACAGCCTCTTTCTAGCTATTACGAAGAAAGCTAACTCTGTCTCAGCTTAACCCAGAACAGTGTGTGAGGATGCATCACATTAAAGATGAATGAATAATGGATGAGATACAGAATGACAAATTAGATTTGGAAAAAGTGCTGGGTTTTCAAATTTCTGGGAATCATAGATTATACTTTATTACTAATTTTTTCACTTTTCCCTTCATTTCTCATTTTCACTAGCCATTTTGCAGCACTTCACTGAATTGCATAATGAAGTGTAGCTTTTCAGAAAGAATTGTGGAAAGTCAGAACACTAAGGCTGTACATATATCTTCTCTGACCAAGCAGAACTATGACTTCTTACCACTGTGAAATGCATCAAAATTCAGATTATATCTGACAGGAGTGTTTGGCATTGCCTTAGGAATACTGGTTTGCATGCATGTGCTCAGAAGGTACCAGACTGAACAAAATATCAGCATATGCCAGAAAGTTAAATAGGATTTGCCACGAAGTTACACTTTATGTTCTCTTACTGTGCCTCATTCTCTCATATAACATGCACACTTTGCATTTTCATCTCCAGGAAAAGCTAGCAAGTTACATCCACAGCATTTGGTAAACCGAAAAGATGAGCTAGTCATACAGATAGTGAGGTTGACTCTGAGACATACACAAATACATTTACTCAGGAATGAATGGATGTCTTTGTCCGTTGACCTGCTTCTCTGCAAAGAAAGGCACACATAAAAGTTGAGGCCTGGAGAAGAAACATATTGCTGCTTTCTGCCTTCTTGCTCTTGCTTCTAGTGTTACACTTACCAGAATGCATGTATTCCTTGGGAAATATTGTTATATTTGCTCTATTCTTCTCCTGTGCTCCACCTACAACTCTTCTCATAGTCTCCACTTCCACAGTGACAGTGTCCTATGACGCCACAACATGATCTCCGCACTTATGACATCTGCAGGAAAGAGTATCTCCTATTATTGCTGTCTCTCCTTCTCCTAACAAGTAATTACATGGTGAACTACTTCAAATAAAATTGTGGAGATGGCTCTAAATACAGAAATATCATTGCCCATCATTCCAGTAACAGTTTAGTTAATTACATGGTTCACTAGCACAGAATTAAAGAAAAAAACCAAAAGGATGTACATTTGTGTGTGTCTTCAGGGACATGTGTGGTCTTGGCTAGGAAAATGCTACAAAACCACTTGCTGTTTGTCTCTCCCTGATGAGGTTCCAGAGTTTATGTGGGCAGCTCTGAGACTACCACACCACTGTGAAAGCTGTTTATTCACAGACTCCCACGCCATTCATAGAATGAGCAGGTTCTGTCTTCTGTCTTCTCCACTGAACAAATATTTGATGTGTAGCACATACGGAGTGCATGGAAAATTTTGGGGATTTAGGTTTTGGCATACGGAGAATGAATTGCTGATTTTCAGCTACACCTAGTAATGCCCATGAATGAAATCAGGTATGGACTGGCAAAGATATATACTGCAGTAGTATGCACATGCATAAAGAATTTTGTGTTTAACAGAAATATTTAGTGAAGTCAGCAGAATAATGTGATAGGAAAGGTCATGGCTTCCCAATGTGTGGTAAGAATCATAGTATTAAAAGTTTAATCCAAGGGGAGCTTGTGAAACACATTAGAGAACATAAAAGGAAGAGGGGGGATAAGTTTAGCTTTTACTCAATACTGTCCACTGGAAAAAAAACCCATATTAGAAAAATGCACTGGGGAATCAGTGCTGATTATTATTTCATTTTGCTTTGAAGTCATCTCATTCTGCTGAGCTTTAGAGACCTGCATGACTAGTAAACACTGCCTTCAAAAATCTAATTTTTATATAATAAAATAGACAGGTTTAATTTCTAATGAAACCCAGCTTTGGGGGTTGCAGGTTTTAGAACTCATTTTTTCATGGACTTCTCTACTAAGAAGAAGCGGGAGGGGCAAAATTTGTTGTTTGTTTTCATGCTTTTCCCCCTCTTTATAATTTTTAATTTACCTATAAAATGTGGAAATAAAAAAAAAAACAGATCAAAGAGATGAAATGAGTTGAAATGACACTGGAGGAGGAGCAATTTGCTGCTCACTAGGAAATATCTCCACAAAGATCAAATCATAACACTGGAAATCCAAAGGGCGGCATGGTATATCATGAACTTTGAGCTGAGGAGTACGTTGTTTTACCAAACCTACATAGCTCCAGCAGATGGGATCTAATCTCATAAAAAATAATCCACCTTCCCACTTTGCAGTCTGTAAAATCCCTTGAGGAGCCATATGCTGCTGCTGCTCTTCCAGGAGGTTATTTCCAGTGGCTGAAAGCAGCTCTGGGTCAGAGGCTTAACCTCTATGCACCAGATTCCATTCACGTAGCTGCTCCCGCTGCAGAATGGAGTTTATAAGATGGGCTCTCTTAATGACTAGGTAACAGATATTCAATACCGTATTAAAGGCAAAATTGTATGCCTGTCAGGATTATTATTACGATATGCTTGTTGACTCTATTAGGCCACTTCCTTCGTTATTCATCATCAATGTTCTCTTTTTCTGGAAATCTATGCTGAGACAAACTACTGCTTCAAACCGAGTGAAATTCAGTACATATCAACCATGATGGATAACTGTGGCCAGTTAGGTCCTGGCTGACTACAAGCAGGATTTAATTTTAATTAATGTGACTCTAGAATGAAGTGAAATGCGAAGAAATATCCCCAGTGACGAGGCTGGGTAGTGCAAAGCACAGTGGTGCTAACAGATACTACTTACTGGTGACGCAGTAACCTGAGGACAATTCATATCGTATCCCACCTCTTCTCAGCCATGCTCTCCAGCTGTTCACAAAACACCCTTACATGTCATATGCACAGAAGCAAGTGAGTGCTGGTGACTGAATAAAAGGTGACTTCGCTCTCAGTTCCTTGTCATGCCAGGACTAAATTCTATGTGATTGAACTAAATATGGTTGAAAGGAGCAGAGGCCACTGAGAGGCACACTTGGAGAATGGCTCTGGGGAGCTGCATATCCCATAATTATATCACAGATGCAGCTTTACTTACTAGATGCAGATGGTTAGCAGACAGCCAAAATTTATTTTCTGCTTTACGCCTGTATCTGTCTCCTTCATTGTTTTCCTTCTTTTTTTGTCCTTATATAGGTAGTTGGTAAGGGCCGCCCATGGGAGACTTTATCACAGCTACCATGGAAGTCTGTTTTTTTATAGGCCCCTCCTGAGTCATAGGATCAGGTGGGCACTGCAGTTTTGCATTAACAGGTTTAAAATTTTTAAACCTTTTAAAGTGAGCAGAAGACCAAAATATCTCAGCGGCAGGTCCAATCTGATTTTGAATGTTTGTACCGGGAAGCCTGATATCTTTTGTAATATGTGAGCAATAGCAGCATTATCAATTCTCTGATGCTTGGATGTCTGAGTATTGGGTACACAGACTTCTTTTGTCTCAGGCAGAAAGTCTTACATCAATATACATATGAAATTGCTATTCTGAATTCAAATAACACAGACTTCAGGACAATAGAGAATACATTCAGCTACAAAGCCCCACATACAGGTTTCAACCTTACGTTTGGACAGAAACAGACCAAGCCAAATCCTTGACTCTTCAACCCCACTCTGACTGACCTGAGATGGAAGGAGGTAATTTCCAACTTAATACCTAAAGTACATCTTCTGAATAACAAAAGAATTCAACTATCTCCAGGAACCTGTGTAGTTGTTCAAACTGGTAGGCAATTTAGTCTCAGTGCTGCTTCCTTATGTCTCTCATGAAAAATCAACTGTGTTCTTAAGCTGTAATTCCTCATGTCATCTTTCCCTCCAAGGCATTGTGGCTTACATACTACAAATAGTGAAACGTATTTTATTCACTTTAAAATTTTGAGAATATGGTCATTAAAATGAACCATCTCTGAGCGTTAATGTTTTGGTTAATTGAACTACTCTGACACATAGTCCCTTAGGTCTCAAATGCTAAGAGTTCAGAAAATTCACCATGCAGCGAATACATTATTCCTTAAAATCATCAAGACAAAAACAAAGACACTCTTGTGCTGAGCTTGCTGTCATGTTTCATCTAATCATACTTTTCTCATTCATGCTTTTGTGATGCCAGGTTGCTTCAGAAATTTGTTCCAAACGCTAAGATGTTGTTACTGTACGTAAGAGATATTTCCTGGTAGGGCAAATGACTTACTCTATTCTTTAAAGCTAATATATACACATCCCCAACACAAATATAGACATATACATATACCAGTCTACTTCACATTCAGTTTTGCATTAAAATCAAACCCAACACAGATATTTTGAAGAAGAAAGAGTTATACTCATTTTAACACCCAAACCCTCCTTTCATTTAAAGAAGAAATCAAGACTGCAAAGAAAACATTAAAACATTGGGAAATACCAGATTCAAGGTTGCCAGAGTACCTCCTCCTTTTTAGGTATATGCGTCATGACAGCTTTTAAACACATAATACTTTTTCCCACAAAGAACATTGACCACTCTGTAAACAAGCAGAAAATGCTTCCTTTAAGAGCATCTATTCTATGTTTTGTCTTGACTTTAACTCTTCAGAGAATATGAATCCCTATAGACCCTGGTTACCAACATACCCAAGATCTGCTCACAACACAAGCCTTTTTTTTTCCACGAAATCTTTTTAACGGGTCTCATTAACACAGGGCTAACATTTTTAACGGATATTTAATTTATAAAGTGTTGTTCCTGTTTAAGCAGTCTGTGTCCATCTATCGCAAATCCCCGATCACATTTAGGATTGCCTGCACTTATACATCAGTTTTTGTTCCTGGTTTCTACTCCTTCTCTTACGCCAACCCCAGACTCTGCCTAAGGCTTCACGCTGCCTAATATCATCTGTCCAGTCTTGTGCTCTTAGTTCAGAATTCCTTCTCCTTGTCTCAAAAGGGGTCTTCTGAAAGAAAGAGTAACTTCTGAAGTGGAGGGAGAGCACTGGAATGGTGACAAGAGACACTGTATGACAGGGAGCTGAACTTGGCGAAATTTTGTCCATAGAATTGTTGCCTGATGAGAATTATCCCTGGCATGTGTACATTCAAAGAACAGAAGGGTGTTTTTGCAGTGTTAGCTGATGTAGCGAGAAATTGTACTGGTAATCCAGTGCTCCACTCTACTCTCTGGGCCTATTTAATAACATAGACAAAGTATTCCACACAAGCTTATAAACAGGCAGTGTTTTTGACTCTGCCCATAACCAAGCATTATGTCCATTACAATCCCTGCAAATGTTGGAACCTACTTTTGATATGAATTTTGCCTTTTATTTTTTTCAGAATTCTCTTGCAACTAATCTACTGCTTCCCAGTTCTGTGCCAGGTACAAAACTGAGTCTGGAAGCTATGAATGCCAAATCAGTGCTCAAGCATCCTTGTAAAACTTATCTGAGTTTTTAAATTCATATTTCTGAAGATGAATTGCTTTTATCAAATCCAACCAGTTTACCTGAGTCATTTATAATTTCCAAGAATTTTAAGATGTCAGATCTTTTCATCATGATAATTTTATTTTATCCAGTAAACAACTTCTGAGAAGTTCAGCCTCCTCACCTTATCACATCAGGACTGTACTATTAATTGTTCTGGCCATTTCTATGCCTGATTTGAAGTGACCTGCTGTTACCTCTTCTCTGAGAGAGCTCAGAAAGAAAGAGGAAGTAAGTGCTTCCTTTTCTCAGGGACACCTGGTTACTGGACTTCAGCTCTTACTGTGGATTGTAATATTTCTACAGTGCTTTGTTCTCTTGAATTGCAATAACTGATTCTGAAGAGACTAGACAGTCATTCATGTTGGTTTGCTGTTTTTTTTGTTTTTTTTTTTTTAACCTCCAAGCCTGTTATAACAGTAATATTGCAAAGGTTTGGAATTAAAATTTCATTTATACCTTGGCAATCACTCAAAGGAGAAAGGGGATTCCATCAGCACAACCAAGGACAGACTTCCTGTTTTCAAAAAACAGTCTTTTTGCAATTACATTTTTTGAGAAACATGGATGCCATGCAGATGGGCCTGCCCAGGGGACTGAGCAATGATAGTAAAAAACAGGACAATTATGTCTAGTCCTTTCACATATTGTGGTCTTCCCAGAGGAGGTTAACTAAAATCAGTGGAGGAGATCAAAAGACACAAGTAGCCATGCAAATTGAAAAATGGGAGAGTTCCCTCTCTCCATACCTGCTTCGCCATCTACCTGGCAGGTAGGTGAGGAATGCAGTGACACTAGGGTAAAATGGGAGCCAACCAACATACTTCAGACTTCTCAAGTTCAGCTGGTGGACTGCTCTTCCAGTGTTGTATAGCATGGAGAACGTATTTCCTAAACTGCAGCAAAATCCCAATAAATTAAGGGAGAGTCTGGGACACATTATAAAATTTTTGCATGTCTGTGCACATTTCAACTGTAAAAGACAAACTTTTTTATTTAAAAAGGGTGTGGGGTAGAAGAAGAAATGTAATAATTTTTAAAAGCTGTAAACGAACAGAGCACTTTGAATAATAACAAGCGCACTTTGCAAGCGCAGGGAAGAATTACATGAGCAGTGTTTTGCATTTTGAGACTATGAGCAGGGCTAATAAAGGCAGGCTCATTTGTCAGGAAACAGCAGGAAATTGATTGTGTGAGATCACTCAAACTGCTGCTCTACTACTATGTGTGTGATCAGGCAGTGGGAAGTTCACCAGCTAAGCCCCACTCTCTGGCACCATTTGTAAGGCTCATCTCTCCAAGCCTGGGAAATCCCTTCCCCAAACACATACCCAGGATGCAGCTTCTGCTTGCCTTCTCATGAGAGTCCTCTCATACAACGGATCCAATTTGAATCACACTGTGGGAGTGGGGACAGCTTGCGCAACCTTTTGGTTTTCATAAAAGGCTTCAAGGATGACCTTGGCTGTCATTCTTTCCATTCCTTCTCTCCAAGGATGCATATCATTACAATGCACATGAAACTCTTGCAAGAAGGAAGCCTGGTCATTCCTGGCTATGAAATATCCTGGCTATGAAATAGAAAGGCTATATCAAGATGACTGTAAACATGAGTGGTTGTTACACTCAGATGAATCTGTAACCTTGAGATAACAGAATGGTGCATTTCCAACAATGAAAAACTGCACAAATCTAGCCTTGAAATAAGACAAGTACATTCACTGGCAAGTCTAAGTCTGTTCTACTGAGCCTGACAACACTGCCTAGACAATAATGTCACTTAACTAGCATTCATCCATCCACTCACAATTTCAAAAAAAAACCCCCAAAAACCTCACAGCAAAAACCTGCAGGACCCGAGCTGTTCATGTAGGAGGACAGTTTCAAACGAAACCGCTGATGTGCTTGCTTGTATCCACTTCCCATTCCTATATCCACTGATACAGCTGACCAGCTTTGTGGTGAACAACTGAGAAAAGAAAAATCTGCTACTTCTGCAGTACAGACATAGTACAAATGGAAACAGCTTGTACGATATTGCAAACATTGAGGTCAGATAGGCTTGCAGTTCAGGACATGGAGAGAGATTAAGGTAAGGGTACATGGTTTCATTCATCACTTTCTACCAGTACTCAAAGGTCACTGTCCTACCTGTATTCTATGACATTCCAGTGGTTTTCACCTACAACTCTTTATGTGTACACTACATGTTTCAAGTGCAAGTTCTTTGAAGAGTTGCCTGCTATGTGTATGACACTGTGTGGTACTGGGGACAACAAATTTGGATTGGGAACTCTACCTGGTGACAGATTACAAATAATAATATTTTAATGAAGAAATTATTTTCAGTCATTGAAAGATTAACACTGTGTCCAGTATGGAGAACTGTACTGTGGAATATTCAGACGTTCTCACTGATTAGTATATTACTGTAGAGGGGAAAGTTCCATGGTTTTTGAGGTTTCACAAATATTAGCTGTTTCCAAGCACATGCTTTTTCCTGTAATTCAGCTATGGGCATTGTTGTAAAAGTGTGGTCTTTTTTGAATCTGCTTTTTCTTCTCCCCCCCCTCCCCCCCCCAGATAAAAAGAACAACTTATCAGACACAAAATCAATGCCTAAAAAGGTCAGTCTGACACAAGTTGATTGTGATATTTATAAAACATTTATCAAATATTTTGTATTTGTCTATTTGAATGGTTTCTCATATCCTTCTTTCTGCATTTAACATTTTCAAGAATGACCAGGCTTTCATGCTTATTTCATAGTCTTCTGTAGCCAGAAAGAAAGAATATCTATACTGATTTTAATTTCAGAATTTGCAAAGCTTGAGTAAACCAAATCAAAGTGCAGATTCTAAATTCACACCACACTTCTTTGTTTTGTTGCTCTCTTTGTCACAGATCGTTACAGTTTTGCTAGATACAGAGTGTCACTGAAATCACAACTTTTTGAGCTTCCTAAGGAAATTCAGGTTGTCACAGAAGACTCATCCTCCATAAATTTAACATTGTAAAGGAGAACTCATCCATCTATATTATTCCTAAGCTTTCTGTTATGAATAAATAATTATTTGTATGAGTGCTATAATTAAACACTGAACAAAAACAGTATTTTCAAAGAATAAGATAAGAGGCTGTAACATCTGATTTTTGTGTACCATAACTGGCAGCCTTCCACTATAGTCTCTCATTTAAATTTTCCTCCATGGACTGTTCTATTTTCAGATAGAATCTTCAGATATACCATTGATATCTCTTGCAAATTTTATCTCTGGTATCAGAGTTCTGTATAAAAGGTAGCCACCTCTGTGAAAAGCTTTTTAAATAATAAAACCCACTGGGAAACTCTTCAGAGCAATTTAAAATGCTTCCACCATTGTTTGGATGATAGCAAGAGCCCTAATAATTCATACAGCTTTTTCCCACCTATAGTTGCTTGTGTAATGCAAACAAGACAGAAAACATTTTCCATAGTGTTGGTTTTGCTCTTTTTTAATCCCACAAGTGTCCTCTGAAACATAAGCAGATCAACACCATGATATCCCATGTTGGAGTGAAGCTGGATGATAATGAGCCTCTACGTAGTTTCAATCCAAGAGCAGTGCAGTCTCGTAAGCACAAGAGCTCTGTATGGACTAAATAACTTTGGGTTTGCCATAATGCACCGCAGGACCCAGTGTGTGTGTAATCTTGGATTCTGCACAGTGTTTTGGGGTTTGGTACAAAAATCACACTAAAAGACAAATGGGGTGGGGGCAAGAACATCAGTTCCACAAAAATTCGGTAGCATGAATCGTAACACTGCTGGCCCTGACTCAGCAAATCCAGCATTAGCATTGACCAGTTGTCAAAATAGACTTTTTGTCTTCATCAACTTCATTTTGAGTGAAGACTTCATTTAATGCTTTGCTGATCAGAGGTGGTTATGTTTACAAACTATAATGTGTCTAAGCACATCGGACCTCACACAAGGTTCTTAATGCGTTTGCAGTAAAAATAGACTGAACTCCTCTCAAAAGTAAATAAATTTGTAACTCAGTCTACTTTAAGCATGGACAGACGTCTCTTAGAGAGGCACTTCTATACACACTAAAAATGGAAATACATAAATTCTGCTAAAATACTGTAACAATTTCAATTAAATACTGCAGGTACAGTAGCTTCTCACTCAGAACCCACACAGTGCAAATATTCACCCTCTCTTCTCGGAAATGCATTAATAGCCACAGAGCAGTCTTTAAATTATTACTTTTTTCTTTATTTTCCTGAGCCTTCTGTGAGCCTCCATGCAAAGTTTCAAGGAGCTCTCTTTCCCCATTCCTCCCTTCCTCCCCTACATTTGCTGCACTTACACAACTAAATTTGCTGGGGTGATCCTGTTGCAGAAAAAACTCAGCATCAAAAGAAGGAAAAAAAAAAAAATAATAAAAAGTCAGATCACTGAGAGGGTAGCAGCAGTAGCAACAATGAAAAGAAATTGTAAAAGATGCAATCACCTTACCATTCATTTTGGCTTCCTGCTGCCCTTAGTGCTTTCTGAAGTGGACAGCAGTTAAGTGACAGCTTTCCTGTCTTTTAAGTGCCTTTGGCTGCAGGCACAGGCATTTTCACAAGTGCTGTACATTTAACCTTGTTCAGAAAACTACCTTTGTAGGAAATAAGCCTAACTGAAAAGCAATTGAGGTTTCCTGAGCCTTATGAGATCCTCTGTGGGCAACTGCAGGGCTGAGTCACGATGGAGAACAGAGAAGCACAACAGTCTGGATTGCCTTGGTATTGTAAACCTAGTAAGTGAGGGGTAGAAGACCCCATTGTCTTTGAACAATATATGTGCAACACCTCTGGCAGAGGAGAAAAATTCAAGTGGTCTTTCTTGCTAGCAAGATTTGGGCACTATCTCATCAGTTTAATTAATCACTGGGGAAAATTATACAATGCTGTTCTGATCATAAAGTATGGGTCCATCAGGTACAATTAGAGCCCAGTTGGAACACTGTAGTTTGCTTGAAAATTATTTAAGTAAACAATTGTGGGTCCTGGATAGGGCCCTTTTCCTAATTAATCCATAGAGAACTGGAGTATTAACTTTTCCTCAACAAAGCATTTCCTGATATGTGATAGTGTTTTGCTCATGCTTCAAGTCTTGCTGGTAATTAAAACAGATTTTTATATGGGTATCCCTTCTGTCACCATAGCATCCTCTTAGAAATGCTTTTCCTTGTGATATGCCAAACTGCTGTGCTACTACACCATTCCCAAAGGTACCACACATGACATGATGTAATAGAATCAGGCAGAAAGAAGTGCTCACAATGGCATAATGCTTGAGAAAGCATGTCTTTTGTGACAAGAGAATTTACACAAAAAGTTACCCAGCTACTCCATTGAAGTGGGGAGGCTCGGTGACAGCAATTTACATTCAGCTTCTGTGAATTCTAGGTACCAGCAAGTACCTAACAAGAGAAGAATGCCTATTTGTTTAGAAAATAAGCATTACTAATAGATGCATAACTATCTTTAATCTAGTATCAATATGTAGATGTCTGATCACAACTGTTGAATATAAAAGAGGGGTAATTGGTTCTGTTAATGGCATTTAACTCAGTGGTGTGGTGGAAAGCGCAGTTGAAAATAGCTCTATAGAATATGTGCCAGAACAACCATACACAACACACGACCAGATCAGCCTCACTGGAAGCAGAAAGTTTTGGTGCTTTTACTAGAGTACAAAAATGGTGCCCTCTGTTGTCATTCTCTCTCTTCAGTTTACACATCTTAATCGGAACATTTACTCAAAGGCCAGCAAACTTAAACTCCCATTTTCCACACATGTAAGCTGATGCACTGGAGGCATAGCTGTTCTAACTCCCAGAGCAGGTCAGTTCTGGAAAATGCAAAATAACTCAATCCAAGAAAGTTATGACTCCTTTCAGCAAGAACGAGACAGAAATGGTGCCACTCTCCTCACTCACAAATCAGCATAATACATGTTTCTTTAATGGTGTGTTCTTGTAGTGAGGTGAAACTTCTGGGGCAGTTCAGAAGAGCTTGAGACCTACCATCAGACGGTGGGAAAAAGTTCATCCATGTCATATTACTTAAGTGCTTCTTGCCCAGCTCACATTAAATCTTCTCACTCAACAGATGTGTTGCCTTCTAAAAGCACCATTATACAGCTGAGTATACTGAGTATATACCTGAATTACTGAGAATTATAAGGAATCAGTATAAATAGGTTGACACTGTGAGGGAAAAATAAGGGAAAGTTTTAGCTCAGATCGAGGTCCATTTCAAAGAATTACATTCTTGATATGAAGAGCCGCTTGACTTAGCTGTCATAGCTATGGGAATACCCCCAAAACTTATTGAGCTCACCATTCAAAGAGGCATTGTATGTAGCAAACATCTCATCTGATACCTAGACCATAGCTATAATAGCTGTGTGAGTTATCCTTGTTGTTAGCCCAACTTTGTAGCCTGCTAGGTGACAAGGGAATGTGTTGTTGCACATTCAAGACAGAGTATTTGTTAAGAAGGACCCTCCCCTCCCAATGTAATAAGATCCTGACATGCCATAATGCTCGCATGGAAACGTAATCTGCTGAGCAAGATAGACATCTTCTCTCTGGTGGTGATGGGACTCTTCATAGCAAGTACCCTCATAGAGATGTCTTCAGCTGAGTGAGGAGATGCTCCTCAAACTTCTGGTCTGCACAGTTCTTATAACCCATGTGGCTGCAGTTCTACAAAACCACCCCAGCAGCAGCATTTTACATTTCTACAGATCTCTATTGTCATAGATTAGCTCAGTTACTTATGAAAGACTATTCTACATGACCACCTCTGAAGGAAAAGTTTTTATTGACTATTTACAAACGTATGATTTGATCACTCCTGCAGCATAAATGGCCTAGGGAAGCCTTTGGTTCACTCCACCCAGGAAGTTAACCCAACACGTTTAAGCATACAAGTAAGAGCAGACACAGCAGCAGCTTCCTTGGGGAAAATCTCAAGACCTACCTGAAATTTCCACCTGCAGGGCCCCTGTAGCAATCAGTCAAAGATTTCTTTGTAAAGGTTCAGTCAGTCACCCAGTTCCAAGTGTTTCCATTGTCTCTAGCTAGACCACTGCCTCATCCCTGCTGACAGCTGGCTGCCTCCTCTTGCCCTTCCTCCCCACCCCAGAAATTAATGACTCTAGGGAAATGTGTGTGTGCATAGGCACCACCCTGAAAACCCACATTTATAACAACCGGACAAATTTGATTTTTGTAGTTCTAACTTATAACTTAAGCTCCACAGTGATTGCCACAATCTTAAACTAAACCAAAGCAAATCAAGTAATTGTTTCATTGTCATGTAACTACTGTTACGAGGGTCGAATTTTGGTGGCTTTTTTGGGGTTTTTTTGTTTTTGTTGTGCCTTGATATTTTACACCCCTGTTAAACCTTTCCCAGCTTTACCAGCATTACTAGTTATCTGATCCTCGCCTGGAAAAAAAGTGGCTGTCCCATCTGCCAAGGAATAAAGAAGTTCCAGATGGTACTTGATTTCTTTCAAGGTGATAGACAGCCAAACAGGCCAAGATTTCCTTCCTACAAAAGCACAATTCAGGGTTGGTAAAGGTGACAATACCGAGACATCTCTTTCTCCTTTGGCCAGCACAGTGTTTGTGGAAAGCACCAAAACACTGAAATGAGGGCATGAAACTTATGTTGCACTTACTGACTTATCTCAATGGCAAAGCCAATAAAACCTGCTCCTCTGGCTTGTCAAGGCTGGACCCTGTTCACAGGATGCCCCAACATCTCACATACTCTTTCTTGTACAGCCACAGTGTTTCCAGTTTCTGAAGCTACAAAAATACTGTTCCTCTTTATGCCTCAGAAATAATAATTTAGCTATAGAAGCAATTATTTTCTATGTAAATAGACATGCAAACTACAATAGCACTTTTTTCACTACAGTAGTGCACTAACATTCAGTTGAATAGACTTTTCATAATCCTGGTAATGCTCACACTGCATCGAAGTTAATAATGACATCAGAGCTATGAATTTGTTGGCTCCTATTGGATTCCTTAAATCATTTGACTTTGTCAGTGAAGTACAGTATAATTTCCTGCTGCTCTCCTTCAGCAGCACCTTAGATTGCCATGTACAGTGTAGCTTTCAACAGTGATCAAATGTGGAAACTGAATTTTCTCTGATTGACTATAATCAATGGCAAATTATAGCATACAGCATCTTAAGTTCTCATTGACACACTTATTCAGTTCTTTAATTTCACAAGTTCCTCCTTAATCAGAGTGAGCTATGGATGTTGGGCTAAAAGTTGACAAAACTGGCATTACTGCAGCTATTTCGTAAGCTACATGATTTAAGCTGGTGTGCCCAGTCCAGCTTCTACTGAATCCTGCTGGGCAATTTCAGAAGAAAGGACTGAACTTGACAGATAGAGCTAAGCCCTGATGGCTCAAGGGCCTATCACTCAAGAAAAGAAGCAGACTGCTTTTTCTCTGGCAAAAGGACTTTTGGTGTAAGGGCTGTTAATCCGGCAGACTGCACCAAATGCAGACAAAAAGAATCTCTTGAAGGATAAAAAAATCCTCTTCATGTACTCTTACATTTCTCTATAAAGAGCGTTCTTTGGTTGGTTGGTTGTTTTTTTTTTTTGGGGGGGGGGGGTTGGGGTTTTTTATTTGTGCCTGGAATCCTATGCAACAGCATTGGCTATACTGTGCTGTGATATCTTATAACAAGTACAGCCAGGGAACATTTTTCAACAGCATTCCACTCTCCCTCCCTTGAAGTTCTCTCATGCATCATACTCCCCTGAGTTTTTAAGCCAGAAATTAGGTTGGAAGAGCAGTAAGCCTGAGATATAATCATCTGAGTATCATAAACATACCCATACTGTATTCTCTGTTTGTGAAAATAAAAATCACTCCTCCTGCTTAGCTTCCCCCCCCCCCAGTTTTTATGCAGAGTCTAATGATATCTGAGAGACAAAACCTGTTTGTTTTTTATCGGCAAAATTTCTTACCCCCTGCAGCTGAATCTGTCTTCCCTAGAGACATCAGAAGTGGTCTTGAACATCTGATTCCAGACCTGCTTTTGGCAACCCATTCTTGCAATCCCTTGCATCCTCAAGATGCTTGTCCCCAGTGTCAGGCAGCATGCTACGGATACATCCTGAGTGTTAATGTGTTATTCATATTTCTCTGAGTTCATCAGTGTCTCAGCTTGTTATTCTCACTGTTCCCCAGAATAATAGAGCTTAGTGAGGCAATTTGTGCTCAGCTTCTGCAGTGTGTGCAAATAACATATTCTATTCCAAACTATTACAGAAAAAATAGCAACTACGTCTAATCACCTTTCCTCCAGAGATTTAAAGCACAATAACATTCTCTCTAGCTGTACTCACTTAACCATTTCTAAAATAATACTTTCTACTGTAGAATTGCTCAGACTTTCCCTTCAAAGGAGTGCTTTTCCCTCCTCACTTTCAGCTTCTGATGGAGACTCACTTGTGATCATGTCTCAGTGGTGTAAATAAGCAGTAGTGCCTCTAATGTCAGCACAGACACAATGGAGTGAGAAAGAAGTGAGAGAACCAAACCCTTAGCACTGTGTAATATGCAAAGTCGCTCTATACCTTGCTGATATCATAGCAACGCCTGCTCATCCATTGACATATTATTGCACTGGATTGACTTTTCACAGACAAGAAGGGAAATTTCTGTACCAATATAATCTACGCGATGAAGTTAACCTTATGTTGAGAGATGATTTAAAGTATGAAAGCATTATAATGAAGTATTTTTTAGGGCAGGCTGCCCCAGCACAACCCAAGTCAAATACTCCAGTTTTGTCAGATTTCAGTGCAAAGGAGGAATAGAATTTTCTCCTGCAATACTGTCTGTTCAGCGCCGTGTGCAGACCTGCATTCATCCTCTCGTGCATGCATGAGATCAAGTATCATGAGACATGAACAGAATAACAAATTAGATATCATAAGTTCTTCAGCCTCCATCTTTTGCTAAGTACCAAAAAATGTGCACTACGATATATTATTTAGAGATACCTTAATCTTGGACTTCATGTAACAGTGAATGAACAAATATTTAAACAACCTAATTGACAAGAATCTGCCTGCATTATCCATGATACACAGATCTTTCAGATCCTTCTAACTGCACCCTGTGAAAATGTAGCATACTTTTTTCTTATTTAAATCAAGAGCTTAGAGACCAATATGCATTTAATTTGGGGGGGGGGGATCTGTTAACATTTCCACTCAAAGAATTTAAGAAAATACCTGGTTGACTAAATGACTAAAACCATACTATGCTTGTTTTATCTCATAGTTAATGCAATCTATTCTATAGTGAAGTGGATTTATGTGTTAGTTTCCCCGAAATTTTCAAAAGTTGCACACAGGATAGCAGCAGAGAGGAATTGCATCAACTTTTCAGTGACTGCTCCTTGACACCATTCACAGTCCAAGTAAGCATTGCTGTTTGGCATCTCTATGCCATCCTCCAAATCATTAAGCTATGTGATGAACATAGGCAGGTTTGATTTTTAGGGCCCTGGTTAACAATTGCACATCTTTCCAGGTTTGCTATGATACAACTCCATTGTTTAGGTTGCCTAGTAGGAAGCATTTTTGTTGCAAAATGAAGTGGCTGATATTTTTCCTTGCACCTTCACATCTTATAGTCTTATAAGTCATGGTTTCTGTGAGATTATCTTCACTGAGGAACCATCTAGAATGTTCCAAAGATGCAAAAATCACAGAAGAATAATTTGCTTTATATCAATAGCCTGTTTTGCACTTGAAACATCTTTTGAGATCAAATCAACCATTTTCTCTGTACATGAGGCTTGATCAAAAATTTTAATAAAATGAGCCTGACCTAAATGTTATACTCAGGATTTCTCATTATCTTGCTGTGCTTCATGAGGCCAGAAAAGCTTTTCCAGGTTTGCACTTGCAAGCCAGAGGCACTGTGTCGAAAGCAATAGTGGATGCGCTAACCTTGACCTGCATTTAAAATATGTACATAAGAAATGGATTTAATGCTACAGAGGTGAAGTGTTAACATTTGAAAATAAACCAGAAGAGTAAAATCAGGTTTGAGTTCTTCCAGTCTAGCCATCAGAAATGGTTACCTTGGGATTTTTGAGGACACGATAATCCTTGCCCTGCTGGCTAGTTTAACACTAGTGTGGCAGAAAGAATATGTTCAGGGCAAAATCTGAACAAGTCCTGTCTGACTTCTTATTTGAGGACGAAATCCTACAGAGAGGAGCAATATGCAGCCAAGATCAGTTATGTTTGCAGCTTCCTCTCTGTTCCATCTGTTCCCTCCTGTTTTCAGGGGCTGACAGCTTAGCTCTATGTGTGGAGCTTTACATTGCATTATGAACCTCTATACACAAGATGTAAGGCCAGGTTTACACT
Source organism: Pterocles orientalis (assembly GCA_011057875.1). Taxonomy (NCBI): domain Eukaryota; kingdom Metazoa; phylum Chordata; class Aves; order Pterocliformes; family Pteroclidae; genus Pterocles; species Pterocles orientalis. The sequence continues at coordinate 76,069 of WKFP01014854.1, read as the reverse complement.
ACAAGCAGCAGAGAATTTCTGAAGGATGCTCTCCAGGTCCGCCAGAACATTTCTAGTGCACAAGTTTAGGAATGTTTTTCATTCTGAAACCTGTCACCAAGAAAGATGTCTGTGACACTTCAAATGCTGTAGGAATGATAATATAAATAACATAGTGCAGTTGTTGTGATGGTGCTATGGACTATACCTCCAAAAGTTACTCTGAGAAAGAAAACCATCAATGTTTCAATACTAGAGCACAAAAACAAGGCAAACTTGCAAGATTTAATAAATAGGCCAAGATGCAAATACAGATTTTCACGAAAAACATAGACTGTGGATGTAAAAAAGCATCCAAATATAAAATTCATCAGTTCACTGCTTTTATAATTTACCCAACACCTTGAGGAATTTGGATCAGAATCCATCACAGGTTGCTTTTTCCTATCTCCTTGTATTACTGTGTCAATATATGCAGGATTTTATAGCAATGAAACAAATCTGCTCCTGTCAGCAGAGTAAACTCCAGCAGAGACGTCTTCCTGCTGAAGGATATCTCTGGAATTTAAAGAATCATTTTAAAAAAGAAAGTAAAATTTCTTATTGAAGTGATTTTCCCACTTTTTGATTCAGTGCAGCTAGAACCACATGATAAGGAAAGGAAGAAATATGAGTTTCACCTAAAATGGAAGATCATATTTGTTATGCCATAAAGAGGGCAACAAAGCTGGTGAAAGGTCTCTACAGCTTGCTGAAGAGGGGAAGTGAAGAGGGGAGTGCTGAGCTCTTCTCCCTGGGATCCAGTGACAGGACACATAGGAATGTGTTCTTTACTGAGAGGGTGGTCAAACTCTGGAACAGGCTTCCTAGAGAGGTGGTTGATGCCTTGTGCCTGTCATTGTTTCAGAGGCATTTGGACAATGCCCTGAACAACATGCTTTAATGCTTTAACACTTTAACTTTTGGTCAGCCCTGAAGGTATCAGGCAGTTGGACTAGATGATTTTTGTAGGTGCCTTCCAACAGAACTATTCTATTCTAGTCTACTCTAGTCTAGTGTACTCATACTTTCTATTGCCCTCAATTTTATATTTTAATTGTAAATTACATAGTTTCTCTTTTAATTGTAAATTACATAGTTTCTCCTTTCACATATTTTTACTTCAGTTAATTCCTACTATCACTCTGATTTCTCACAAAGATAAAAAAAGTTACAAATATGAGCTCTGATGCTAACTGGTCATTAAAAAAGGAAATGGAGATTTAAAAAACAAAACAAAAGATAAACAGTGATGGGCAGTATTGTTTTTCACTTATAGTATGCACTGAAATACAACTAAATGTTCCAGATAGTGCAGAATTAAGCACATCTCCTGTACTGAGATTGGCAGTGTGACTTTATTAGAGTTGGAAGTTCTAAGTAGATCAAACTCTTGTGTTGTGGACAAACTGATCAACCAGATGTCCATGACATGCAGGTGCACCAGACTGTGTTCTGCCTGTAAGTGTAGCAACTGCGTTGGGGTCACTGTTGTCTCTTGCCTTGCAGCCACTGCAAAAGGCCCCACTGCTTGCTTCTTTGCTGTATGTTCCGTGCAAATTCCCCTCTGAAAGATTTTGGTAAGTGACTTGCTCTGCTGGGAAGCATAGTTACCCAAAACTAGACTACAGTGATATTTTTGTCTGGAAAGAAATACCATTAACTAACTATTCCTCCAAGCATGAAACATAACCTATAAGACTTTTGACATTGGCTTGGAAGACACACACACACACACACACACACACAAGAAGTTTCCATTATGAAATCAATTTTCCTAAATGGACTGTAGTTTTCAAAGCACAATGCAAGATTTCAAGATGATGTGCTATGCTTTGCTGTTTTCTGATTAACAAAAATGTTTCTCTTTGTTTCTATTCTGGCAAAAAACCCACATTTTTTGGTTATTGTTGTTCTATGACAGTCACTGTGTTTGTCTTTCGAAATGTATGATTTAAAAGAAAATAAAAGCTGCATTGCAATAATCATAGATATCTAAAAAATTCAATCAGAAGATAATTATAATAATAAAAAAGTTCTTTCAGATTCAATGAGTTACAACTGGTAGGGCAATCATTGTTTCTGGAAAAATAAGGGTGTCTTTTCTCCCTTTCAGATGAGTTAATATGGTTTGGAAAGGTTGTACTATCTATCTTTATTCAAGTCATAGGATGAGAATTAATTCAGTTTAACATAACTGACAGGCATCCTAAGGAAAGAAAGAAGAGAAATGAGATTTATTCTTGGTCAACTTGAATTGCTTAGGTTTCATGGGATTGTGAACACATTTGAACTGTGTTATCTTTTAATGCTGCAAATTATTTCTGGGAGACTTACAGTAACTCACAGCTCGGTCCTGCTGCAGTAAAGAACAGAACTTTATTTTGACTAAGGTGTCAGAAAAATTAGAATTTTCTTTTTTGGCAAAATACAAGTGAAACAAGGGTACCATGAAATTGTGATGGTATCCAGACTTGGTAGGGATATACTACAACATGTTTCCTGTGCCTACGGGACTCATAGTTGCTAAAGAAGTGAAGGCAAAGATATCTTGTGCAGAAGCCTATAGGACAGGGTCATGAAAAGTTCCAGTGTAAGAACCATAGAAGATTCCATACAAACACACATAGAAAACGTCCTCTGTTATCTGATTCAACTTTGTCTGCCACAGAATATTAGATTGGATCAAAGTCCCTCTTTACACTTTAGCATGCTATCACGGTTTACCTGTATATTGTGTTGGGAAATGTCTGTAAAATTAAAGGTTGTTTTCTTCATGCTGTCTTCATCTGCAGTGAATTGTACTGTCCTTAAATGTCTTACAGCAGACACTGAAATATTCTCCTGCATGTTACTGTTTCTTTGGTAGCATAATACTACCTACATATTACAGAGATGAACCAGGACCAACTATTGAAACACAGAACAAGCAATTCCTTGACCTTCAGAATTAATGAAGTCTTCTGTCTAACAAACAGTGTTTTCTTTCATGTTTGAGTTGCCATGTGCATTTTTCAACGACTAGAAAAGTCTGTACTTAGTCTGCAGTCTTTTTTTTTACTGAAGGCTTTATTAGGATCCTTCTATTCTGGTAGTCTCATTTGTACCAAATCAGTAGGAAATGACTAGCTTTTGAAATACAACCCTCTGTGAAATTTGGCTGAAACTGAGGAGCTTGTTCAAACTTTGTTGGTAGGAGATCAATCCATAGCCAGAGAGCATAGTTACTATAGCCTCCTTCATTTAGGAAATTAGGCTATCATAGCTACCTGTTCCAAGGAGTGTACAACTTGAAAAAACAGCAGAAGATGGCATATGTCTTTGTCAGGTGACTGCTCAGAAAGCAAACCCTGAAGAACTGGTCAGAGAAGAAGATTGTTACAAACATGTGAGCTTTGCCTCCTCTAGAAAGCTGTCATGAGAATTTTGGAGGAATTTGAAGGAGGATGATGAGGTTCTGTAGGTAGGACATAGGACAATTCTAGTTTGAATAGAGGGGCAAACAAACTGGTTTGAATAGAGGGGCAAGCAGATTATGGCGACGACTTAAAATAACGTATTTGAAGAAAAGCCAGCCTTAGATATCAGCAGGCAGACCCTAAATTTGGGCTAATTTTGGTGCATTTTTCCAACATAAAAATGCACAGGTCTTTCGGAACAAATCCATTGCTTTCAGTCTTCACATACCTGCAGCAGATACTTAAGATACTAAAGATACTTAAGATACTAAAGCTCCTTTTACTTTTTATTTGCAAAATACTACAAAGCAAGCGTAAGTAACTTAGAGAACGGACAGCATTTTCTGCATTGTTCAACCTCTAACCTTAATATACAGGATGTCTTAATGACATGATTCTGAAAAAAACTTTATCATTTATGGCTCCCAGAGTTCCCAGAGACTGCAGTGGATATTTGAAGCCTCAGACACAGGGAGAAAGAGAATTCAGTAATAATAAAAATAAGAATAAGAAAAAGAATGAAAATAAATTTATGAATAAACATAAAAAGAATAAGAATAGGAATGAGAACAAGAAAGAAGGCAATATTTTTTTCATAATTTTTCACCTTTTATAGCTAAGAATTAATCAGAAGTCAGTATTTCTGTTTAAGATATTGGAAAGTCTTTGATCAGTGCAATGAGATCCCTTAAGACTGAAGAACTGTTGGTAAATTATAAACATTCTTTTATCTAGCAACTATCTAAGTAGCAGAAGACTATTTCTAGGGAAAGGCTAACCTGGGCTCTTTTATGTAATGGATATCTAAATATTTTTCTCCGTAGGGACAGCATATGGCAATAGATGTTTTTGTTCCAATCACAATACTTTCCCTTCATTCCTACTTGCAATTTTTCCTTTTTGTTTTAATGTTTTCAATATTCCAGTTCCCAGTAGCAGAATGGATGGATTCCAGAGACATTACACAACTGAAGATAGAGCCTGCTATGCTGCCCTTTCATAGTCCACAGCAGTTTTATCATTCATTGTATTAGGAAAAGGATCAGTGCCTCTATTGGAGAACCACTTTATTTTAAAGTAGAGCTTTAAAAAATAAATTTAAAAAACCCCTTCACAACCTCAAAACATATGAATTGCTCACTGCTAGCTTGGGGGGAGGTGGGGGAACTCATTTCAGAAGTTGTTTTGCAAAGGGAATGAACTCAGAAACAGTCAGCCCTGATAACTCACTTATGTTTTCTACTGAATAAAATATTTTGACATTTTTGTGGTTTAAATGAGAGCTGCTGAGAGCTGTTCACAGGCAATTCAAGCTCTAGTGAGCAAGTTACTGTAGGCTGGCATGAATTCATACCAGCATCTTCTCCTGTCAATTACCCTGTCAGGCCATCCTCCAGTTCACTCTGTGCGTGCAGAGATGGGAAGAGCAGTACAGTCAGATAAGTATGTAGGTCCTCCCACCCCTAAATAGTTCTTCATAAGGTCTTGGTCCTGGCAAACAGTGGCTAGCATCAATCACACTCTGTCTTCCTTCCCTCTCACTCCTCACAGCCAGTGAACAATGCTCAAGCTCCAGGTTGGGACACAGCTATGCCTTCAACCCACCTTCCAGTGCTGAATTCTTATTATCTGGCAAACTCTGTTGTGGGCGAGGGTCACATACAAAGATGGAAGGGTGCAAGACACCTGCAATCGATATACCATCACCTACCAAGGTCTGCTGAGGTGCCCACACACCTCCTTTTGTCCTGGAGAACCCACCGTCAACCTTTCCCACTGCTCCCACATTTATGCTATGCAGGAATAACAGAAATGCGGAAAATGGGCAGAACAAAGCACAGAGTCAATGTTGTATGTATAAGAAAGATCTAGAAGGGTTTTGTAAAAAAACAGGAGGGAAAAGAAATGGTGTAGTTGCAGGAAAGGGGAAATAAAGGTGAAATTACTCAGAAGGAACACTGTGATCAGAAAATGAGAAAGGAAAAGGGAAATACTGTATTTTTAAACTGGGTGAGGCGGAAGCGAAGTTCTAAGAGACCAAAAGGAAAATTGGCCAATGCTGAGATATGACAGACTGTAAAGAAAAGGGACACGTAGGAAAGACTGTGTAGGAGAAAAGAGAAATACACAAATGAAAAAATGGGGCAGGTAGATGTGGCAGAATAAGAAATCAAGGAATCAAAATGAAGGAAAATGCTGGAGAAACAGAAAAGGAGGAAAGGACCAGAAAGAAGCAGAGTGGGGCAAAAATGTCAGGATGAAAAGAAGAGAATGAAACAGGAAATAGGCAGAGGGTGAAGGGAAAAGGGGCAGCTAAAGCAAATAACCTTAGGATGGACTAAATTTAACTTCATTTACTTGGACTCCAGATTTTAATTATTCTTTGGTACTGTTTATAAACATTTACTAGGTAAGTGGCAACTTACAGATTCCATCTGACATGTTAAGAGATAGAAGATACATAGGGTTATTGAAGCAAACAAAATCAGGTTTGAGACGTCAGAGATTTTTTCAAGATGGTAAATTATTATTATTACTTAGTGTGAAGTAGATTAAAGGATTGCACTGTAAATTAGCAGCCACAATAGGTTGGTGTTGGTAAGAAAATAGACTTTTCAGAAGGATTTTAGAGAGCAGAAAAATGGCTTCTTGACAGAATGGCTAAGGAGACTGTGGTAGATGGAAGAAGAAAAACACGAAAGTAAAAACAAAAAGAGTGGATTTGTGCAGAGACTTGAAATGTGAGGCAACCAAATGCAAGGGTGGAATAGGTAATTTGCTGAGTGGACTGGAATGAGGGGAGGTGGGATGGCAAGTACAAATTGGGAGAGGAGTGGCTGGAGAGCAGCCCTGCAGAAAGAGATCTGGGGGTGCTTGCTTGTCAACAGCAGGCTCTGTACGAGGGAGCAGCGTGCCCCGGCAGCTCAGAGGGCAAACCACATCCTGGGGTGCATCAGGCACAGCATAACCAGCTGGTCAAAAGTGGTAGTTATCCCGCTGTATTTAGTGATGGTGCAGTCTCACCTTGAGTGCTGTTATGCAATTGTGGGCCCACAATTTAAGAAGGATGTGAACGCATGCTGAAACCATCCAACAAAGCTGGTGGAAGGGCTGGAAGGCATGCCCTGTGAGGAGTGGCTGAGGACTCTGGGTTTGTCTAGTTTGGAGAAAAGGAGGGCGAGGGGTAAACTTATTGCTCTCTACAGCTTCCTGAGGAGGGCAAGTGGAGAGGGAGGTGATGAGCTCTTCTCCCTGAGACCCAATGATAGGACAAGTGGGAATGGTTCAAAGCTGGGTCAGGGGAGGTTCAGGCTAAAGAAGCATTTCTTTACTAAGAGGGTGGTCAAACACTCAAACAGGCTTTCCTAGAGAGGCAGTCAGTGAACCATGTCTGTCAGTGTCTAAGAGGCATTTGAATTATGCCCTTAATAACATGCTTTCTATACCCCTCCCCTCTCCTCTCCTCTCCTCTCCTCTCCTCTCCTCTCTCCTCTCTCCTCTCTCCTCTCTCCTCCTCTGTGGGAGGTTATTTTACACTCCTCTTTCCTCACACACATTTACCTCATTTGTTAACAAGTGCCTTACCCATAATATGAACTCAAGCTCATTCATTCCCCTGTAAACTACCTAAAGTTTCATCTGAATTTAGAAAAATGTCTTTTATCCAGCCAAGGCAGAGAGGCACCTTCTTAAACCTTCACAGGTGTTTCAGGAGTGAACATAAATGTCCCCTAAAGCTAACCTGGTTTAGGAACTGAAGTCCCAATGTCCAGCATGATAAATATGTACCTACCTCAGATTACTAGATTTTCTACTTGAATTCTTAGAGGCTTGTTAGAAAGCCTACATTGCAGACTGCAAAGCAGAAAAGAAATACTGAAACTAACCCTGTGTAAGAAGCAGGGTAAATTGTTAAAGGCAGTAAAATTATTTCACAGACATCCTTACTGTATCTACATTAGTCTGCTGTGTAGGCAAGTGACTTCTTGAAAGAGGTCATTTCAGTGTTTTTGAAAAAACTCTGTTCTCTGTTGCCAGTGATCTACATTTAAAAAGTCACAGAAGAGAGAGGAAGAACAGTGCAGAACTCAAGTTCAAACTCTTTTGCCACCATGTTGATACATGCTGAAGATGGATTGGTCATGACTAAAGGTGAAACAGTCCTTATCCCTACTAACTAATTATGTGTTTAATATAAATTAATCCTTATTTAATGAGGTCTGAGTCATTAGAATCAAGTTTGCATAGATAGATAATATAGATATATAGATAATATAGATATAGATATAGATATAGATATAGATATAGATATAGATATAGATATAGATATAGATAGATACAATTGGTGCTACAAAAGTGTAACTTTTATATGTGAAATGAAGGTCAAATCTAGAGACAGACACAATTTTATTATTAAAGAGATGCTAGTCTCATTATTGATATACTGCCCAGGGTATTGCTATGATAATTCCATAGTTAAGGCTCCTGGGGGGTTTGATTAAAAATGTAAATTATTGCTTTTCTTTCTTGGAGACAATGACACACTGCACTCACGGTAAAGCTAATCTTTAAGCAGAACAGAAAGTATCACCTACTGAGTCACTCAGTACTCTGCCTCCCAGAGACAGTAACTCCTCCCCAGGACAGTCATAGCAGTCTGACCCATGGTCAAACACAGTCAAAAGGAAAAAAACCCAAATAAATAAAAAGGTAAAGAGGAAGAGATTTCCTCTTCCCTTCAGTCTTCAGAATTCATTACAAAACACAGTCTGCCTACAGTGGGAGAGAGGAAGACATAAGACTCAGACCCAGAAAACTACTCAAGTCTTTGATTCTGTGTACACAGTTCCCATGAACTTAGAACTATGCTTTTGTTTTCAGGTACTGCCAAGCAGGCGTTTTAGTGCAAACTGCCACGAGCAAAAGAGGTAGTTACTCATACATTTCTCTGACTAATTTACTGAGCTTAGTCATGAAGCTGCTTTGCTGTGTACACCTGATTGTCTTTCAAGAACTCAACGTCTCTGCTGATGTGATGGAGAGAAGACTAACAATGCTTCCTCCTCATGTTTCCACTGAAGCAGATGAGTAGGATCTTGTTTTTGTGCCACAAGCAGCATTTTAAGAATGCAGGGATTGTGGGAAGGTCTAGTCTTGGTTTGGCTCTTCACTAAATGCCAAAGAGAAAAAGAGATGATTGCCTCCTACTTTCAGAAAGCAACTATTCAGTAGATGAGGTCCCCTGTCTGTTCAGATAGGACATCTGAAGGAGCTAGAAAAGCACATTTGTTTTGAGACATGATCAGAAGTAACACTGAGGTCTTTCAGAGGAGACTTGCCCATGGTTTTTTTTGTTTGTTTGTTTTTTTGGTTTTTTTTTTTTCCAGAGGGAAAATGAACATCTCTCATGCCTTATGGAGATCAGCTAGAAAAAGTTCCAAAACTATGTTCCAGACATGAAATGTTCACAGATCTTGAAAAGAGATAATGTATTTTTTTAATTACTTAAAGACCTTCCTGAATCTGCCTGTGGAAACCTGTACCAGTGGAACTGTTGATGGATGCATTTCCTTTGTTACTTTTATGGATAGGAAAAAAAGCCTTTCTTGCCATCTGTCTTACATTTCCAAAAGCAGTTAGGAAAAAAAAACAAAACCAAAGAAATTAGCTTTAACTCAGCTCCATAAAAGAATTAACTTCCTTCAGCTAGTCTACTTTTGAGACAGATGTAATTGGTGACTTAGGGAAACCAGAATAGTAGATACACATTTGATCAACCTATACACGGCTATCTAACTGAGTAACTAACTAAATACCATGAGAAAAGAGTGGCATGAGGAATAACCAAGTGTGAGTTTGACATTAATTTTTTTCCTCCTAACTCCCTTTTTTTGTAGCTGAACCTCCAAGCATACAACTCAAAAGAGAAAGAATCAGGAATGTACCATTTCACCATGAATTAAAAGCTACTTGTACAGCACTTCAGCTATTAGATTGGCTTTAGACCAAGAGAATGCATGAACTACTGAGGAAAAGGGCACTGATTAATTTCGTTCAGTCCTAATGAACAGAGTTAAAAGAATAAGGTTTTTTTGGGGTTTTTTTTTTTCTTTCTTTCGTTCCTTTCATTGTGGTGAAATTGGAAGGATGACAACAGAGCATGTAACTATGTATGCAGTCTGCATCTCATTTAAATTCAACTGTCCAAATATCACAAAGGTTTTGAAGAGATAAGTTGTAACTTTCATTCAAATGTCTTACAATTCCCACATAGACCTCACCATTACAAATTATGCTTATAGACCCAAAGTGATTTTTAGGAACATTTCAGCTCTTATCATTGTTAAAGAAAGAGGAAACAATCCTGACTAAATAAAGCAAAACGTTAAAAAAATCCAAAAAGCAGTTTGTTGAGAGTAACAGAAAAAATCAAACAGCAGTCTCTGCCTTGGCTTTTTTCTGTCTCGAAGACCTTCATGAGTTGCTAAAGCATGTCATGGCCACTCTGCAAATCCTCTGCCCTAAACAGAGCTGAAAATATTTGATATTCTGCAGAAGACTTTCTGCACTTGCAGAATGGAGTGGTACGTCACTCCTGAAACAATCTGTGAAAGTGTGGCTATACTGCCCACTCAGGCATAGCATCAACAACAGAAAAAGCAGTATAATCATTCCAAAACAAAGGAGTACAACATGATTACTTTCCAGCAGAATAAATCAACTCACCACTCATCCGTCTTGTTAAATCTTTGACCTCATCTCAGCTCATCTCCCCACTTCAATTACCTTCATGACATTTTAGCCTTCTGTTCCTCTGGCTTTCCCCTTTGTTCATGTGTTTCATTTTGAGACAGAGTGTCTTTTATTGACCCCTTTACAACAGAATAAGCCAAAGGTACTCTGGACAATACATTTGATGAGAAGTGTGCCAGAATTAAAATGTTTGCCATCACTGAAATTGAGGGTGATTTACAAATTCAGTTCAGCAACTCAGAGGAATGATGCAATTCTTGAATAGCATTAGTAATTTTTCATAACAAATTTATTTTCCAATGAATCATAATGCTGAAAGGTCAAAGCAATCTAAACGTATCTGTCTATTGTAAGTATATATGGGATACATATCCTTGTACATATGTATGTCATATAGATCCTTCTCATCCCTCAGGATACAAGTATAACTTATTTTATAAGAAAAATTAGGTTTTCCTGGTCCCCACATCTTTATATGTTTTTTCAACAAATGACACTTGTTTTGCCTTCTTCTTATGTAAGAAGAAACAAACAAACATGGATATCCAATTACTGTTTCAGGCACTGAAGTCTTAACTAGGAATCTAGTTCTGATAGACTCTCCCTTAAGTCTCACTGCAGGGCCTGCTGATATGAGACTAATGGAGACAGGATTTCACTGTCATTGGTAACAGAGAGACAACTGAAGCACCAGGGGCACATTCAGAGTCTATTTGTGACGGGCCTAGTTAATTCAGATCTGAGTCGTATTGTAATTTGCTCTATATGCACTGAATCATAAGAACACTGTGCCTACTTACATAATACAAAGAAAGATAAAGCTGTCCAAAAGGGCAAAACTTACTTCAGCAATGTTACAAAAACCAGAGTTAGGTAATGATCTGATAGATTCAGGGGCAAAAAATGTAAGGCAGTCAAAATGACTCTCAGGTTAGCTAAGGACATCTAATAACCCTGAGAATGCACACAAGAGACATTTACTGTAGCAGTCTGTAACTCATACAATAGAGCAAGCTAATCTTCTAGTATACTGTTGCTCTTTAAGAAAGCACAGTGGGAAAAAGTTTGTTTTCAAAGTGGCAGTTGATTTGGCATGTTCCATTCCAATGGTCTCCTGTCTCCAGATGAAAGAAGTATGTCCAGTGTGGGGTGGCACTGCCTGACAGAACATCTCCAGCCCTGCTGTCATGCAGCCTCATTCAAAATCATTGTCAGTACTGCCTTTTCATAACCTGCATTTCTCCATGCTGTGAAAAATGTAAAGAACTTTCTGTGCTCCTGATTCAGGCTTCACAAAGCTTTACTTTTGCTTGTAGCAAAAACAGAATGATGCTCACTGTGCTATGGACCCTCTTCACCATCCTTGGGGTAATGAAACATAATACAATTCCTTGGCTGCAGATTGCCTGAAGAGCCCCCCATGAAGCCTCTGAACATTTGATTACCGGGGGAGTCAGGTTCTCTCCTCCCCTCCATTTATTTTTGGTGTGACAGGCACTGTCCAACTGCATGAAATAGATTCTTATAATGCTGTATTCAGGAAAATATTGACTTCTTTTATTTGCTGAGAAGATTCTTTATGGCATAAGTACAGCAACATTTGATTTCTGTGAGGCATGAAGACAAGGAAGGAACAAAGAAGCACCCAAAACAGGACAAAACTGAAATTCCAGTCTTAATGGGGTGTCAGAAAAAACGTTTCTATTGTCTACAAAAAAAGACCAGAATATTCTCTCATTCACACACTGCCTTGAAAAAAGAGAGGATGTGGCAGTTGCTGCTAACTGAAACCAAAGCACTGGCAGGCTGATGCAGGGACCAGCAGTCTGACTAGCTGGAAGTCGTTCATACTGCCAAGTCACAGTGCCTGCGACACCAGCCTGTATGTCCTCGAGTTGTACTGGTCCCTATCACAGTGGCTCCATCCCCAGCTTCCATTTAGCAGTTTAAAAAGGAAAGATGTCACCTTTTCTACAACCCCCGCCTCCTGGAATTACTAAAGATTTAATATGGTTATTGTTGCCAGGGAAACTGATACTTTGTTTCCATGTCATGACCCAGTACCATAGAAATCAGGGAATAGAGAAACAGAAAGAAACCTGTAAACACTAGACTCGATTGTTGTGGGGAAAATCCACAACAAATTCACTTGGAACAGTGGCTTTGCACCAGAAACAGCTTGCACCACAGAAGATGAAAGTAAGTAGATCATTCCTTCGTTACAGCTATGAAAGACCTGATTCTACAATATTCTGAACATCCATAATTCCTATTGATATCTATGTAAATGAAATGCCAGAAGAAGAGTAAGATTTGAAGGGAGTTCAGCATTTCTCAAGATTAAACAGATTTAATGAAAAAAATAAATGCTCCTACAAAAATTCAGGCCCTCTTAAAGAATAAGTATCTGGCATTCTCCCAAAGCTGTAGGGAGAAACCTTCATGTTTGCAGTTCATTCCCCCGTTTTTACATTTCCATCTTTAGCCAGAAATTGGGTGGGTTTATCAGAGAGAAGACTATTTCAAAAGTGTTGGAGATAACAAAATGCACCACAAAGCAATCTCATTGAAGGGGGGTGGTGTCTAGTCTCCATATATGCTGATTTCCTTCTTCAGTATATGAGATATGACACAAATAAATTTATCAATAACCAGTTAATTTATCACTAGCCAAGCAGCAGCTGTATTAACTCCTCCGGTCAAGGATGCCCTGTTGCTCAGAAGTGCTCTTATCTTCCAAAATTGACACTGACAATAGTCATCTGTCTTGATCCAAGGAAGCTGAAATTCTACTTATAAGTGGTATTTGACTTCAGCATTGATCATGTTTTCTCTTGGTGCCCAGACAGCCTTCAAGTATCAGTGCTCAGACTACCACAACTTCTTTCCCAAGCTTCCCAGTTTTACCTCAGTATTTTGTCCTCTACACACTAAGCACAAAAGTCTGACAGATAGAATCATAGAATGGCCTGGGTTGAAAAGGACCTTAAAGATCATCTAGTTTCAACACCCTGCTGTGGGCCGGGTTGCCAACCACTAGAGTAGCCTGCCCAGGGCCCCATCCATCCATAGATCCTGAGATGCATTTGTAGACAAATAACACTATCTGGCAATTCTTTAAATGTAGACAACTCTAGCTACTTTTTTTTTACAGATTTGGAAGCAGGACATCTCAGGCACTCATGACACTTAACAGAAAAACAAGCAAACTTTTGTGTAGCTAAATATCTCACAGTTTCCTGGAGAGTACACATTTTAATCTCAGTTAAAATTTGTAGAATTAGTTTAAAAATATTTATGCCTGAAAACCTGAATGCCACCTTCTCTCAGGTCTTGGACTTTTCTCTCAAACAGCTATATTGTAGCCTGCTGAGCTATTTGTATTAGGAGGGAATGGCTGGCATTACAGCTATAGCAAAGGGAGCTGAAGTATTGCCTGTCAGGGGCCCTTCAAGTCTATGGACACTTCTTTTCTTCAGAAAAGTTCTACAGAATATAAGAGAGGTGTAACATTTGGTTCTTTAGAAGTGCAAAATGTGCTCAAATGCAAAATCACACATTTTGATTGCTTTTAGAAATGTAGTAAAATGATATTGAGTATACAGCAATGATGAAACTGCTGAATTATAAATGAGAGTAGCCAAAATACATAGGCTGAGGGGGAGCTATTATGGTAACTACTGTAATTAAGTATAATTATAATTGTATAATATACATTATATATGATAGACAGTCACAATACATATTTGTATTGTGTAATTATACAGTACACAATTATGCATCATATAATTCACTACATTTATAAATATTTATTACTTATTATTAATTACTATAGCCACATATCCATCCTCTTCAACTAGTAGCACTAATTTCTCCTGTGCAAGAATTCAAAAAAGTAGGCAGTTTCTACCCCAAAGAGTAAACAACTGCCTTATCCCTCATTTTGCACACCCACCAACATACAGGAAGAAGGAACTTTGCCAAAATGGAAATAAATGTACACTTAGGATGCTAGACCCTTAATCAACATTACTGGAGAGGTTAAACAAATACGCTGAAAGGCAGCATGGCCAAGCCCAAGTCTGCAGATCATTCACACTGCCCTTTGTTATCAGCTCTGCTTATTAATCGCAACCAAGTATTTTTTTACTACTCTGGGCCTCTGTTTCCAATCTGGAGGACAAGAACAATGACACTGAATACTCTTACAAAGCAATTTTATGTCTGTGGTAAAAGAAATCCAAGGTGGCACTATTATTGTTGTTTTCCTTTTAAACAGCAAGGATGGAAACACAGGTTGTAAACCAAGAGCCCCACACAAGTCAAACGAGCCTGCATTTTGAGACAAGAGTGCCTTGGCTGAAGCAGTAGCCACACAAACATTTCTGGCATTTTCTCTTCCTCTATAGTCTGGATAATAAGTGCTAATGTTTCCCAGGTTTTACTGTTTAAAGAAAACAGTTCAGCACAACATGAGGAAACAATACTTCCATTTCACATCTGTGCAGTATGTTTTTAAATGCAGAATGTGTTAATTGTCTTTGAAAGAATTACAAATAGTTTTTTAAAAGACTTACAGAGACAAATCACTACTCTATTGAGATGAAAAACAAATTACTTTGGAGGAACTGGGCTCACTATTTTTCAGAACTGACTTTTCCAACAGACTTCATGGGATGAGTTCTCAAAGCTGGTATCAGGTACTGAAAATACAGACACACATATCAGATGTGACACATTCCGTAGCACTCCAAATTGCACAACCGTTGATGTTCTGAAGAATTTGACAAAAGATTTCATGTTGACTTAAATAGCTTCTCTTGCTCCAGGTGCTGTTAGGCAGTAATTCCTCTGTCTTAAATTACTTAGCATTCACAATAGCTAAAATTTAGCCTACGTAAGTGAATAAGTTGATACAGTAACCTCAACTTTGTTGCCGTTTTATCTTGCTTAGATGGCACTTGTCACCCTAAAATATCGACAGTGCCATAATTTACTTAAAAAAGAGTGAAGCCACATATCTTGGAATAATTTTTTTTTATTTTTTTTTTTTTTTTAATCCACAAGTATGGCAGATTAAATATATGTTCTGAAATTGTTTTCTTCCTCAATACTTATTACTCAAGTGGAGCATTCTGCAATACTTTGGTTATGAATTAAATTTCATGGAATGCAATTTGTACTAGATTGCAACTAATGTTTAGAGAGCCACCAGGGGCAAAAGTGAAAACAAGACCAATCTTGTTCTTCCACCTCCTGATGACCTCAGTACAGGGTTTTTACACAAAATCTTGGATAAAAAGTGGCAGGAGAAGGGCTGTTGCTAACACAATATTTACAGCTATGCATATAAATTCTTATACCAGAAAAATATTTACATACATATATGCACATACATTCATGCCCATAGCTACTGATACATCTTTTCTAAATGGAAGCAAGTGACACATCTAGAATAACCATTCACCATTTTCACCCCTACCTATGACTTTTTATACACATACACCCCTACAGTACATTTCCTCTGAACTGGAAAAGGCCAGAAAAATGGTAATTTTAAGAAATCCAGTAGACATTTGAAGTACCACCATCCTTGTGTTGTACAGAGATATCTAACACAACTAAAATGCCTTAAGCACTGGAAATGGTGTTGCATGGAAGAGCAGAGCTGCACACTGGAAATGCACATAGCTGCATTTAGCATCTGGTCAACACAGTTTCTAAGCCAATTCAGTAGCCTGAAACTCTTTAAAGTATTTATAATCTTCGATACTGCACTGATAGGCAGCAGTGACATTCTTACAGAGAGAAAACATTTCTCTTCTGTTTGATTTAAAAAAAAAGAAATTTGCAATGACTACAGTGAAACCAATGTGAGTTAAGATAACGATATAGTGTGTGGTCTGGGAAACTCTATTTCCAGGTTTGCTTTTTTTTTTTTTTCCTGAGACAAATTACATATGACCAAATGAATAATGCAAATTCTGACTGGACAACAATATGAAAGGTCCAATCTGCAAAATATATTCTGTTTCCGAACATTTCTTTATTTGGTCATAACCTTTTTTGATTAATTCTTATAAGAAAAATGAAGTATTTTTTTCTGCATTTTCTCTGGCAAACTGGTGAAGACATTGCTTTGTTTCAGTATTTTTCCCTCTTCAGTCTCTACAGAGAAGGTAAACTATGCCATATTCAACTCATGAGATGTTAAATAATTTTCAATATCTGAAAAAAGAGGCAAGCCCTGAAAAAAAAAAGAAAAGAAATGAAAAAGCAGCAGAAGCAACTGCAGCAGTAGGGGGCATGATATATTCTACTGATCAACAAAAGAAGAGAACAGGTAAAATCCCTTGGGGATTTAAAGCGCTGTAATGAACAGGACTACTGGTATGAACAAAGGCTGATCATATTTTCTCTGTTTGCATTTTTGTACATAACATGCCAAAAAAAGAAGCAAAGGAACCATCTGTTGCTTTATTGCTGAAAACACAGTTCATTTCTGTTTTGGTGCAGTCTAACATCAATGTATGGTGTAACTGGCAGCATGGGTGTACGTGCATGCACTGGCATCTGTGATGACCCAAAGAGTGTTTTTGCCTACCGTCCTCCAACTCTACCGGCTGCCTGCTGGACTCCTGCTGGCAGAAGGATCTTCCCAGCTGTTTGGCACTGACCCTTATGGTTCAGTGGAATTCAAGCCTTGGATGTTGTATCTCTTAAATACCCACTGGGTTGTGGATCCCTTCAGGCAGACCACTCAGCTTTCATCATCTAAAAGGATGCTGTTTCTGCCTTTGGTCCTTGAATGTGAATCACATGAGCTACTGTCCCTTAGTGCTGAATTCCAAATAGCCAACTCATTCTCCATTTCTCATCTTCTGTCATTTTTAATTTATGAGTTAGATAGCTCAAGTGAAAGTTTGTGAGTTAAGCCTGAGGATTTCCAAGGCCAAGAGAAAACACAATGCTGTTCTGCTACACCATCAGGGAAGCCAACTGCAACTGCAGACCTCATTACCTGACCTAAGTTAAAGTTTTGTGTTGCTTCCCTGAGCTAATTTACTCAGGTTTTCTGGAGATCATCTAAATAACATGTCAACCACAGAAGTAGGAGTAAAAAGAAACTACTTTATGCACAGGTAGTTGTGGGTTTTCTCCCCTTTAGTATATCTTTAGCCCACCCTTATACAAATTACAACTTTTATACAAGTGCATACTGAACCATCTGCTCATTTATTACATTAAGGAGTAAAAAGGTCTGTCAAGCTTGCATGCTTGTGTGTGTATAAATAAAACAAAATATTCAGCTGGTAATTTGAATTGGGGACTGGTTTTCCAGATTGTTGGCGGGCAGAACCCAAGCACACCTTGAAGGTGGAAATGTATGCCTCTGTGTTCAAATCTGCTGCTTCCATTGACAGTGTCCAACTGGCTAAACAAAGAATAAGGCAGCTAACAGGACAGCTGCCAGCTTTTGTTAGCAGCTGGAAAAATAGCACAAAGCAAGGGGCAGCTGCTGGAGATAGGTGGTCTAGAGAAAAAACAGGAGAAAGAATAAGTGGATGCATCACTTATTTACCTTCCCCTTCTGGCACTTGTAACATGCCATTTCCTTTTGTTCAGTTTCACTCAACCAAACATCATGTGGTGCCTAAAAAAGCTGTACTTTTCTTAGCAGCAGCAATACTGTAAGATGAAATTCCTTAGAAGAATATTTCATGTTGTGTCAGAAAAAGATAGTGGTGTATTATTTACACTTCAAATGCCAAAGATGACAGAAATATTTGCCTATACATACCCATACTAAGAGTAAGCAAAAAAAAAAAGCATGGCATAGAACAAAAAAAAAAAGCCTGAATTCCATTTTCCTCACATTTTAGCCAGCCGAGTCCCTGAAAGTTTATGAAGAAAATAAGACAAGACCTGCTTTTCTGTTGTTGTCTTTGTTACTTTTTGTTTGTTTGGTTGGTTGGTTGATTTGTTTCATTTTTAAGACACTGTCATGATTAAAGTTTTCATAAGACCCAAGGGGAGCTCTGGCAATAAATTCTGAAAGACCCTCAATGGTCCAGTAAGCATGATAATCCTTTGGCTTATGGGGAAGTAAATGACTCATAGTCTCTTCCATAACTGAAGATTACCCTTGACCTAAACTAGCTCTTTCAGTCTATCTAAAGAGAATTTATATGTATTTGAAAGAGACACATGCACCATGGAAATCAAGAATGGTTATAGGATGAACATACAATAAGGATACCTGTCTGCACTGACACGTGAAATAGTATCCTATCGAATGCCAGGACTAATGCAGGTGACGGATTTTTCTTGTTTTTGTAAGATAAATAGCAATGGCAAGCAACAGTACAAATGATCCATAGAAACTGACCTTTTTCAGAGTCCACTTACTAAGACAGAAGTTTCAGTTCCAGCTGGTTGACATGCACTTTGATTGCTGAGCCTTGAACTCCAGGGAAATAAGGAAAGGAGAATGGAAGAAGAATTTGAGTGGCCTTCTCTCTGCTGAAGTGGCAGAGCCCATGAATCTAGCCAGTGACATTAACAAAAAACTGAGGCATTGCACAAGGCTGATGAATCACAAAGGACAGAACAGTCACATCTAAATCCAATTCCAGGGGCTGAGCTTTTACATTCCCCTGAAGTCTCTAATTGCTAACACATTTATTCCTTAACTTGCAGTAAATGTTCCCTTGTGAAAATCTGTCTGCCCATCAGCTGGACTATGGATGTGATCTCAGTCTAGCAAAATAGTGCTGAATTGAGGTCTTCATAAGTTTTAGCTGCTCAGGATAATATCACAGCTCTTCCTTAATATCTTTTGCCCACCCGACCTTATAAAAGTTATTTAACTTTGTTTATAAATGCTATTTAAATTTTGGATGCAGCAGACAACAAAAGGAATGCCAGCCTAATGTCCCTCAGCAGATGAAGATGGCTGGAGACAGCACAAACTGGGAAGTGGGTACTTGTTTTTTAAGAGTAGCTGCCTTTGACCACAGGAAGGAAATAAGCAATGCCATGGTAAGTTAAAGGGAGATAACTTATTCCATCTGCTTTGACACCAGACTAAAGTGGAGGTGAAGGGCAGGAAAAAAAGTTGTCAGCAGTTCATGAAGTGCCTTCATGTGATGCTGGGTGAGAACAACTATCTGCTGTCAAAGAAGTCATTGCATGCTCATCAAGAAAAAAGTGATTCTTAAGATATCTTGACACTAGCAGACCTTCAAGTAGACATGTGAGAGTCACAACTGGCAGGACAGCTGCAAGCTCTGAAGTGTGATGTCCATCATGAAAATTAGATTGGCTCTGCTGGAACATGAAATCCAGATTTGGCATTGCAGAGGAATGTGGTGCAACTGCCACAGGACGCAGAGCCACAGGATGCAGAGCAAAGTGAATAGTAGTGGAACATTCTTCATTAATGCATGCTCAAATGCAAAACTGATATTCACTATGGCATGTTTGGAGTGTTTTTTGTTTGCTTTCTGCTGACTTCTGAGCTCTCAAAGTATTTTAGCATGAACAAACACAAGTGAACTGTAAGCATCATTGCTCACGTATTTGAAATGTGTATTTGATTTTAAGAGTTACTGCTCATTCCTTGTTGGATATAGCTAAAATAATCTAATCACGGGGGGAAAAAAATCAGTCACATATGATATGACTTTGTTAGCTGAAAAATAACTATGCCAAAATAACACAAAACCTATCTGTATATTAAGAAATACTGAAAATGCACTGGAAATGTATATAAAGTTTTGAAGGGTAGAAATGAGAATACTATAACTTATTTGTGGGCAATTAGGAAGCTAACCAAAAGAGAAAACTGCTAAATAAATAATTCATTTAGTTACGGGGGAAAATAAATGCCATTTCAATTTAGTAAAGGAGAAGGGAGAGAATATATTAGTAAGTTCTATGTTTTCTGACATGTCACTTTCTTACCTCTTTTCTGACTTTTGGTTAGGAGCATCATTTAGATTTTAAAGATATACAGGGCCAAAATTTCAAATACTAGCATCTTAGCTGTTGCTGGATTATTTTCCCTTGTTGACCTGCTATGTCTGCCTTCAAAAACAGCCTTTTCTGTGGGTAAAATGTCCAGGTGTAAGCAATCCCGAGCTTTTGGAATGGGAAATAATAAGTAAAACCAAAGTGTTTCTGGGCCTTAAAAAAATATTACAAATCTTGGATGTTATTTGACAAACTTGTTTATTCACCCAAATCCAGAAGAGTTTTCAATGCTGCTGTAGAGCCTGTACACACTGTCACAGATTGTGGTATAAACAAAAGAGCTTGCAGTAAAGCATTTTGTTCTCAAAGTTTAGAAGCATGGGAAAAAAAAGAATCAAGGAACTGATATAACTAATATGATCTGAATATTAGTTTTGCCATACTGAGCTATGTATTCTGCATGCATTTTCAGTCCCACAATACACAACTATTAGGTCAGCTAACTCTTTAGATAAATACTACTGGAAGTGTATAAAGCAGCTCAGCTTTATTGTCAGTAGCGTATACGTCTTCAAACAAGATTAGCTGCTGCTGCTGTTATGTAGAAAACCCTAGCCACCTCCCTTCTGCAAACCCAACACACAGAGAAGCATATCAGAGCCTGTGAGAGGAATGCTTTCTGAGAAGAAGGATATATTAGATGAAAGCTGAAAAATCTATTAAAAATGGAATTTTCTGGAATTAGAAGCCACTAAAAGGAGAAACATTAGAAAGAGATGACTAAAAAAAGGGTAATTAAGACCTCTTCAGGGCTCACCAGTCCCAGGGCTTTACATCATGTTACCGTTACTGTGCAATTTTCATATTTGATCTTTTTTATAATCATAAAGCAATTGTTCTTAGCTTTCACCTCTGCCACATCACAGCATGTTGAATGTGTAACAGGAAAATGTTCGGTAAGGAGATCTGATCGCTAAGACCGTTTTTACACTGTTGAGTAATAGATGGATAGGTAGTTGCACACATCTCTGCTGCACTGTAGCTCTGAGAAAAAAACAGAAGCCTTTCCTGCCCTCCCTAGTCTTTGTCAAAAAGCCAAGCCAAGTGACAACCACAGAAAGCCAATCTAATTTGAAAAAGCTAGGCTTTGACATCCCTGATTAACAATGATTCCATTTAGAGAAGACTCAACAGCAAGATGACTGGAGCAATCCTTTCAGAGAAACAAATAGTTCATTTACAAATTACACTTCATTAGTTTGGAGGAGACTAATCTAATTGCAGATGGCAAAATGTAACTAAAGCTGCATAATTTTGGTGAAAGTACCAGTAGAACTTAATTTTCCCTAAAATTAAAAGTTTAGAGATGAATGCCTCCCCCCACCCCTCAAACTGCAAGAAAGCAGTAAATTACTAGAGTCTAGACTGTGAAGGCAACTTTAACAGGACTGGGAGGCAAAGCAAAGATGTTCCAGTAACAACTGTATTCAGCTGCATTATTCATATTTTTAAATGCATCCATCATGTTTCTAGGCCTATGTATGTAGGCGAACATTACTGCTAATGTTGTTGTCTCCTGATATCAGAATAAATCTATCAAGATTCATTTCAGAGAATTTAGGGATGCAGAGATGCTTCTGCATAGAGACAACCTGACATTTTTTTAACCCAACAGTTTCTGGTCAAGAACAAATGCACTCCCAAAATAAGAAGCTATTGAAGGGAATGTGGAATTTCAGAAATTTAAGTTTTAAGAAATGTTTTCTCAAGTACAGGACTCATTTAGCAGGCAAGAAATCCAACACATATGGAGAAAGCTATTAGTATGTTTTGGGAGCCTCACCTTATAAATTCCTGTCAAACAGGTGTTTAATTATTAATACAGAGGTGGATAGTTTCAGTGAGGAACAAAAGACTTTCCTACAAAACCATGGTGCTTAGCTTGTTTGCGAAAGGGTCACAAGGAGGACTTTGAAATGGGGCCTTTCCATGAAAGAATAAATTGAATCATAAAGATAGGCTATTCTAGATTAGTTCCTTTACATTTTTATGAGAAGCTGTCATGGGTTAAGCAGAGGAGAGTTAATTTTTTTTTCTTTCTTCCTTCTCTTCATAATTTGTTAACAAGAAGCTATGTTTTGGATTCCTGCTCAGGAGAAAACTGATAAGAAAAGGAACGTTTATAGTTATTGCTAGGATACTCTTAAGGACAAATACATTCAGCCTCTCTCCTCTCCACAGACGGAGCGGGGAGGGGAGAGACAGTCCGGCTTCTAGCTTGGGATTTGCTTTTAGGTTAAGATTGAGAAGCAGACTGACCAATTATTCCATCCCATGCATGTTGTACCCAATATATAGATGAGGACCCTTCCAGGAGATCGCTCTCTTTCCCTTCCCTTGGGCTCCGGATCATCTTGCTTCGGGTCCCTGCATTCGCTCTCCCAAGGCCTTTTTCCCACCCACAGACGCCGTTAGCTCTCGGCCCGGGATGCTCGTTATCTCCGTTCCGCGAGTTTTGGGATCCTCCCTCTCAGGGGGGATCATTAGCTGTTTTTTTTCCCTGCTTTGGTCAGCTCTTGGCCTGGGACACTTGGGCTGTTATCTCCGTTCTGTGAGTGCTTCCGGGAGCAGCGCACTCCCCTCCCCCCCTTCCCCCCCCCCCCTTTTTTGGG
>WKFP01014854.1:0-46408 GCA_011057875.1 Pterocles orientalis | reverse complement strand
TTTCACGTAGATTGTTTATTTTCGTGGTACTTATTACTAACCCTAGTGATATTGGTAATCATGCTATTCTTACTCCATTACTATGAGATTTTGTGTTATTAGTAGATGGTA
This sequence comes from Pterocles orientalis, assembly GCA_011057875.1. Lineage (NCBI taxonomy): Eukaryota > Metazoa > Chordata > Aves > Pterocliformes > Pteroclidae > Pterocles > Pterocles orientalis. The sequence goes on along the minus strand of WKFP01014854.1, from coordinate 46,297 downwards.
AAATACTCATGGATTTTCTTTACCAAGTGATTTTTCCTTTTCCCTTGACCCTGATGTATACCCCACATTTTCCCTTTTCCCTAAACAATTATACCCTGCATTTCCCTTTTTTCCCCCTAAACAATTGTATGCATTAAAATTATAAGCCAATATACAATTCTTTGGTGTCGTTTCACCTTAATTTGCCCCAAGGGAATGTATATATAGAACATCCGCGAACCCTACTCATCCCACCCAGGGTGGTTCTATGAGCTGGGTCGCGACAATGCTGTACCGCTTATAGTTTATTATGCCCTTGAGTGTCATAATGACTTTTTACCTGTATTAAATCCTTGTGTTTTTGTAATGAAATGCATGTTCTTGTGCCTTAATGAGGACTCAAACATAATTTATAATCAAAGATTATGAATCTGCAACTGCTACATTCCCCATTCACACATAACAGCTTCCAATATAAAACCCAACTTTATTTCTGGTGGGTCAGTTACTCCAGCCTACTGGGTGTATCTTCCTTTACAAAGCTTTAGTAGAGCCCCTTCTGCTTGGAAGCAAAGGCAGGTCAAAACAATCTCTTAGCTGTGGAAGCTCTAGGGGCTCACTCTTGTTCTGGTATTCCCTTACACAGCTGTTACAAACCATGGATACCTATTGCACTTGAATGGTAACAGGAAAGGTGTTTTGCCACCTTCTTTGGGTGATGTGCCACCACTAATGCATAAATTGGCATGGTTACTCTTTGAGCTGTTCCACCGAAATAAGTGTTTCTGTTAGGGCAGAGTAAAGACAGCAGAAGCTAGGTCTTTATTTGGAGCCAAATACAGCCTTGATATTATGAAAAAACTCAGAGGAGATTGCCTAGAGCTCAAGTACATGTAATTGACTGTCTCATCTTCCCTAGAGTCCAATTGAAGTGCCGGTGTTTGTTTTTAAAGAAGATCCATATATTAGAACAAAGAAGACCAAAACCCAACCGCAGATAGAGGAGAAAAGGAAAGAAATAAGGATTGCATGATTATTCCACATATCCTCTGCAATAATTACCAGCACTACTACATTTTGTTTATGAAAAAACCCATATAGGTTTCCATTGCTTGGAACTAACAGCAAGAGAGAACCTCTCACTGATTTCAACATCAGCACTGGGGAAACTGTTTGTAACTACCTTTTTCTCATCTGTAACAGTGCAATTTAGTGCACTGCAAAAAATACCACAAAAAGTGGAACTTAAAATGGCAGAGCTGATTAATTAGACAGAAGCTTGGATAGCTGAGGATAACGTAATATCTCTTTACTGAAGAGCACTGTATCTCATGATCCAAACTCATACTACGTATTTTGCCTATTTTACACAAAATTTAGCTTATGATCTCTAAGAACTTTTTTTAACATAAAAGCTTCAGCACTTTAAAGCTTTTCTGGTGTTGATGGATCTCACTGTATGTTTATTGAATATCATACATTACCTTGAACATGTTTTATCCCAAGCTATGTCACTTTATGCTATATATTAAAAATATCCTCTCCCTACACTGATAGAAATCAAAATCTCCTAACTCACAATGTTCTTGTTTGTGAATTACTATAGCTAGAACTATTTCTAGTCACTTCACTATAAATATGGAAAATCCAGTTAGTGAAGTTATACCACTGTGAATAATTAGGAGTATGTATCGGTATTAGAAATGATTGAACAGATTCTCATTCTCATTTTATGTATGTGAAAAGGATGCAGGACTGTGGAATATAAGAGGAATTATTTTATATCTTTGTGAATAACTATCTTCTTGATTCTTTTTCTTCCTGTGTATATAGCAAGATATAGTTAATATATATCAAATGGGTATTTTCAAATAAAATCAGTGAGTCTAAATGCTTCAAACAGCCACAGGGACATATTTATTCCATACACTGAATCCAAAATGACACACAGCTAATGAGTATGTCCTTGAAGGCCTTAGGCTGCATTTATGCATATGTAATTTGGTTACGATGGATTCATTAAGGAAAGGCTGAGAAGTCCATATTACCTGAAGCCAATTTAAAGAGAACATTTGTTTTGCTAAATGGAGAGCATATCTGAACTGAGAATGAGCAAGAGAGCTTATCTTTGTACATGGAAAGAATAGAAGGAGGAAGGACTTAAGACAAAATGGTTAAGTACCAAAATCTGCTAACATGATCTTGTGCAAGAAAATAGCCATATAAAAACCTGCATGTTTTCTGAGGCCATTCAAACCTACAGAAATAAAAACTAACAGATTTTTGCCAATGCTGTGTTCACCTCCAATACCTGTAATATCTCTCAGTTATACACACCTGCTCATTTGTGCAGTTGTACAATAATTTTAACATTCTTTCAATTTGTAGTACACCCCAGAGAGAGTCAAAGGAAAAGACAAAGCTTACAGCCAGACATTCTGCATTTTTATATAGTGTGGCTGCAATGGACCTCCCAAAGATTCAATATGGCACTTAATTTGGAGTGAGAAGCATTTGCATACAATATAGCTGTGACAACTTCACCTCCACCTAGCTCGCCTTCTAAGACCAATAACTTGAGACCCTACAGTTATAGAAAAACCATGCAAATTCCCCATATGCAATGGCTTGATATTAACCACTAACAACATATTTTGTAAAATCACATTCTGCGGAAAGAAGCAATAACAAGAAGGCATAAATAAAGGAATACAAATGAATAACAGCACGTATAAATAGAGGAAGAATACCCACCAAACTTGTGTCTGGACTGACACAAAACCACACTTACCTAAAGGTTAGTGGTGTGTCAAGACTGTACTGACACTCTGCTTTACCATGTGGCTTAGCAGGATCTGCAGATATCAGAGTATGGGTGCAGGAAGATCTGATCATCAGAAAAGTCAAAGCTGTGGAGACATTCTCCTTATTTCTTCAGATAAAGTTTATTACTCTTGCATTATAAGCTTGGCTTTCTTATATTAATTTTGCTTTCAACAGAAGGTAAAAAAGCAAGAACTTATTTGCTCTCTGCCACTGGAACAAAAGATTCCAGTATTAAGTAGAGCACAATTTATGGAGGAATTGGTTACATTCTTATTTTGCATTTTATGCTATTCTACCACACTTTTTCAAGTAAATACTGTATTTTTTAGTTCTGAACTACTCTTAAATGAAAAGACATGTCTGACTTACATTATCCACTGTTAAAGTTGTCCACTTCTGTCTAACCATTTCCTCTGTATAAAGCCAGCAAATTACCAAGGAATTGCTAACCTTGCAAAGACCTCATGTTATACTGTGTCTATTGCAATTCATTTCATGAAGTTAAGGAAGGTGTAAGATATCCCACTGCTTTCCCCTTCTGCTCTGTTGAGACTGTTGATGAGTCTTTCATGTTTTCATGGCTGTTACTGTTGACATAATGATATTTGGATATGTACCAGTGCTGAGATTTTTGATTAAAAATAGGTCCTGAGCAGCAGGACAAGCACTCTGAATGTGAAAAATTATTTATTGAATTTAAGGTTTTAATCATGTGTCTACCTGAAACACGACAGGAAATGCATAAATACTTTGTATGTCTTCCTCATTAAAATTAAAAACACTACACAAATCAAACATGACCAGTATCTATATGAGTGCAAGGGATAAAAATAATTCCAGACTCACTGCAGGCTGGTCATGGGCAGCTGAACATCTGCTGTGACAGCCTCAAGCTTTCCCGTAACATCAGCTCATTCAGGCACTTACACCAACAGGTCTAAGTAAAAAGTAAACAGGGGCCAAAGGCAATGTTGTTCATGTTACAGGTAGAATAAAATAAATAAATGAACTGTTTAGTCAGTATACTAGAAATAAGGAAAAATCTCCACCAAATTTAAGAACTTTAATTTAGTTTACAAATTCAACACAAAATAAAGGCCATTTGGTATCATGCTTTGCCTGTTCTTTTCAATGATTCATCACTCCCTTAATATAAGTATACTGTCCTAAAAATAAATAATATATATGTAAGATGAAGTGAAAAAGTGAAATTTGTGTTTATTGGCTACAATCCATCGTAATGTTTCTGACAATAAGAAGAAACAAGAAGTAAAGAACCCAAATAAACATGCACTTCTTCATATCAGGTTAACTTGTCATTCCTTTCCAACAACCCTGAATGTATACCATAAATAGGCAACTGTGTTTTGATGATGGCAAGTCCACCTCATTACCCACTGCTAAATTAGAGAACACAAACTTAGTTCATTCTGAACATTACCTAGCAACAAATATAAAATGAAAAAGACATTATGTAGAGAAATGCAGCAATGGTGAATGGAGGTAGCAGTTGTGATTTACTCTAATTTTTAAAGTATTTTGCTTTCTGTCTTTGTTCTAACCCCCCTATTTTCCATTCTTAAAATTGTGTTATGAAAGCAAAAAAGTACAGTTTGTCTTCCTCTTAACTGTAGGTTGGGAATAAAATTGAGATTTCTAACTTGAGTTTTCAGCAATCATACTATTTTTCTCTTTTCTGGAGGCTGTCTTCCTACTTGGAAACTTTTTTTTTTTTTCCTGTTGAGAACCAGGAGACAACTTCCCCATTTTATTAACGTAAAGGCCTCCTTCAACTAGATGACTGTACTGATTGAAAATGGTTTCCTCCTCTAACTTGCTACTTCTTTAGTGGTTCAGCTTCCTATTACATGACAGGAATACTGATGAGCGAAATGATCAGTGACTGACTAAATAGTGAATTTCAGATCAACTTTTTTTTTTCTTACAATCAAGACATGTACTTCCTCCTGTTACATGCACTACTGCGAGGACAAAAAGCAAAAGAAAATAATCAATAAATTAAAAACTTTTGTTTCATGGGCTGAAAGGCACAGCAGACTTGTCAAAAACACTCTGTGAAAGCCATATCTGTACATAGAGAAAACGTTTCCATTAGGCATCTGGGGCTGGCTGCCTCAGGCCTTTGCTAAGCAGTCAAAAAAGCATCCCTCATTTGGGAAACTTTCCCTGTACTCTCAGCTGAGATTCTGATCACTCTGCAGTCATCCTCTTGAAAGGCCATTTTTGCCTGTTATCTGTTTTGTATTCTTCTGAAGTTCACTCACTTTGTGATTGGCGCCTCATGCCTCCAACATCACTCCTACATCAAAAAGCTCTTAGCGCTAGCCTAGCCAATTGCCATGTTCTGACTCTTCTGCAAAAAGCAAAGTCTTTCCCCCCCTACTCAGGAACGCCTTTTCTCCCTTTAGCCTGCACTACTGATTCTCAAAGGACCTTTAAATCTAACCACTTCAAAATGCCAGGAGAGGAGAAAGGAAAACCTCCACAGAAACAAAGCCTTCTGAAGTACTGGTGGATAAAGTACTTGATCTTTGTTTCAAACCAAGCACATATAACCATAGTTGTTGTTTTTCTAAGACTGAAATAGTACAAAAAAATCGCAGAACATGAAACCCCAGCACTGGTTAATGCTATGTTAGCAGCATCACTGAAAATGAGTGAACCCACAGGAAGCCTAATAAACAAACCGAAGTGCAAAGCAAGCTAGGAGGCTCAGAGGTTTGCTTAGAATCACAGGAAAATTATAAAAGCTTTTTAGAAGCACTCTAATAGCTGTATACATTTAAGGATCCCCAGGACCAGACTTTTACCTTTTTGAATTCTAAATACACATGAATCAGTGGTTTACCAAACTGATTTCAGTGAAGATGCTACAAAATGAACAATTTCAGATTGAGACCCAAGGTTAGAAAAATAGATTGATAAATACTCAGCTGGAGAAGTATTTCAGGGGTGAAGAGTGAAAATGCAGAATTGGTGGAAAACAAAAGTTTCTGACAATCCAGCAAACAATTTTGTTTAGAAATAATGATTTGGGTAAAAATGCTTCTTAATTTAATTCTCAATGTCAGGAGTGGTGAAGTCTCAGCTCTGTCCCTTTATCATGCGAACAACACAGAAACAGCACTTGAGGAGAAGTTAGGCAATACAGTCTGCACAGTCAGAGGTTAAGGCTGCAATACTTGCCTCCTCCAGCCTGCTGTGCCTGTGTGATATATTCCTCTGCCATCAGAGAGGCACTGCAGATGACAGACCACGCATCACAACCGTGCCCTTCAGCTTTGGAGGAGTCAGTCTTACTCACACTTATTTAAGCACTGATTTTAGTGTGCTTGACTCTGTTTTTAGCATTAATTGTAATCTTCGTCTACTGTATTTTGTTAGAAAAGATAAAAGCAACCAAGATGCCTTTATGTCAAATCTTTTTTTTTTTTTTTTTGCTAAGGGTCATTGTTGAATTTGATGTTGATTGAATGAAAGTGCTTTCCATTTTTGGAAATGGAAGTGTGGAAGAGGGTGAAACAGATTATGTGGGATACAGTTCTTTCTTCAGAGGCTTTCCATCTATAACAGAATAGCAGAAGACCAAATGTGTCTGCAAAGAGAAGAGTAGTTTTGCTGGTTTGGAAAACTGCATAATGAGCTTAATTTTGTAATAGAATCCACTCTGAATTTGTAAATAAAGCAGAGAAAAGGAAGGTTTGTCTTCAGTTCTTTTACAGACTGACAGGCAGAGTGTAACTCTATATTACACCTAGTGATTAAGAAAGCTATAAGAACGACTTTGGAAAATTTCATACAATATTTGTAAAATGGCAGAAAGTCTTCAAAAATTCTTAATGTGAACCATATATTCATACCTTCAGTATGTGAACCAGAATTTATTTACTTTGGAAATTTAGAAGGAGTTTAAGGTAAGTGTGTGCAATGCATTTTGCCCCATCTATTCTTGCAGTTGAGCTATTTTTAGCATCATTTCTATTATATATGTTTCTCACAAACATTGTCAGCGTTGCTTAAGCTTTTCATTATAGACAAAGCTCAGCAGTACTAACTGAACTAAGACTTTTCTGATAAATGAGCTCACTGCTGGCTATCCTATATATAGCCCATTATTCTCTGCTAGGAACTAATAAATCGACAAAAGTGGTTATTTTCTCTGGGAGCTTGCTTAGAGTGGTGAAAAAGAAATCTTCAGTAAATCTTAATTACTTTTGGATTTTTATTTTTTTTATACTGATATGATAAGAGAAATTAATTCTGACACTTGGAGAACTTCACAGGAAGTTATCTCCATATAGCCATCACTAAAAACACTAAACTGAATAGCCCTTACTTTTCAGAAAATGATACAGACTTGTGAGACTGGAATTTTGACAAATGAGCAAAACCAGTTCACTGAAAAATAGCTTTAGACAGTGCATTTCATGAGAAGCTTCTAATTAAGCAGACTCTTAAGGTTTATAGAACAAGGATGACATTGCTGAAGTTCATTTTTGAATCAGTGAAGACTTGAATATATTTCCAAGGAAAGCTTATCATGACATTTCATATAAACATATTTTCAACATAGATTTCATGTCTTTTTTTTTTCTTTTTTTTTTTTTTTTTTTTTTTTCCTTGGAACAACCACTCAAAGGCCAGAGAACTCAGGCTGTTCCTGGAATGAACTGGCATTTTGTCAGGTGCTCTTTCTACAATAACTTGTCTGACTGCGTCTGTATTGTGTCTTAAAAAAATCTAAACATGACTTCAGCTTTGACTTTGACATATAACTGTGTGGTATGTTTCAGTAGATTTTAAATATTTTCTTACTTTCTAATGTCCTTGGGCTAGAACTTGTAAATTACTGTATTATTGATAACTGCATGTATGTATTTTATTAACATACTAAATCTGCTGAATAAATCATTGATGATAAAATACTGCTTCCTATAAAACTGACACAGTGTGATTGGAAACACAAAAAAAGCTGCATAGTTCTACATTGAGAAAAAACTAATTTTTTTTTCACCATCTGAATACCAGTGCTGAGAAAGGCAAAAGATAAGCAGTGAGGAGCTTGGTGTTCAACCTCAGGCAAGGATGAGAACAACACACAGGTGGTGTTTGGAAATTTACTATTTCATAGATTGCTGAAGTTTCACCCAATTGATGGGAGGTCATTCATCTTGCCACTTACTCAGCTTGGGAAATACTTTTAGCCTTTCTGAATGATCAGCTAAGAAACAGCTTGGCCATACCCCTTTCACAGCCAATGCTCATCCAAAGAAGATGCAGGATTAAGAGAAAGTTGAGGCAATCAACTGAAGAGGATAAATCAAAAAGAATCATCAAGAAGCCCAGAATATATGATCTACCAGTAACGACTGGAAGAACAGCAGAAAGGCAAAAAGTAATTAAAGTTTCGTGCTGAAGAATGGCAACATGCTGCTTCTCACCAAGAGCTTAGCTCTACATATATTCCATATCTCTACACTTACCTACAAGAAAATAACAAGCTTGTCTCATTAAGGGCTGCATGTTCTGGAGCAATGTCTTAGGATTTAAAATATCCTATTTAACCTGCATCAGTTAGCAAATAAACCAATTAAACTGAACTAAATTAGTGACAAAGATAACTGTCAGGTTATGTAGTTGTTTGGGGTTGAAGTTATTGTGATCGGGTGAAATTTTCAACCTGCCCCGGTAGTTTTTGCAAGTATTCAGTAAAGAAAAAGAGAATTATGTTTCTTCCAAGTGCTGACCTGCACTTTTGTGCAGAGCAACATGCTGCAAATAAACAAGTTTGCCTCAAGTCCTTCATCTGACTTCTGAAAGAAAGAAAGGAGGGAAATTATGGGATAGAAGGGATTTGGAAGATAGCATTACTAATGGCAAAGATTTCCACATTGTACATGATTTTTAATATCTGAATTGTTTTAATGCATAACATAGGGTAATCATAAAAATGCCTTATTTTCTGAAAGCTCTGTGTACTCATCTAGAAAAAATGCTGGTGTAACTTGATAAAGCATAACTAGGAGGCAACATTCAAAGTTTGTATTTAACAAGTACAAAGTAAATACGGGAAGTGGCTGTTTCCAGAATATATCATTAAGCTATGAAATCCTTCCTACCAGATCTTATGAGCAATAATAGGTTTACACTGTTTCAAAGCAAGAATGAAGAAATTTATTAAAAAGAAATTCACTAGGGTTTGCTGAACACATAAGGAATATCTCCAACTCACGATATCCCTAAATTGCAGCTGGTTGGATATTGGGCAAAGAGGGGGAACTATGGTATATATTTGATCTGGGTTTATGGAGTTCCTGAGAACTTATTTCTTGGCCAGATGGGATATCGGGATAGGATGATCTTCAACCTGACCTTGTTCATCTGTTCTTATGTCCTCATGTTTGTTTCAGTTTTTCTTACTTTTTTTTTTCATTGCAATTCTATTCTTCCTTTATTTGATTCTTTACGAGATTAACTTGGTGATCAGAGTCTCTTCATATGTCATTCTCATTGTCCTTTATCTGATAAGAAATCCACAGGGCTTGTAAAAGTTTATTCATATGACGTAGAGACATTCCCTTTGCTGGGTGACATGTTGTGCAGAAGAATCTGATTCTCGCCCCATAACACTGAGTGATCTCACTGTTGTCGTGATGTTGGCAGGTTATTCATACCTTGACACTAGAATACAATAGCTTCTATTACAACCTATGTGCTTCTCTAGAAATTAGGCTCATCTCGGTCAATTTTTCTGTAAACTGTGGAAATGTATTGTGCACACTGTTTTAGTTCTTGAGATATTGGATTATACAGAATTAATTTTCCTTCTATGCAATAGGTCATTACAAATCCTTACACTAGTGTGAAATAATGCACTCAGCCTGCACATGCAGAATTCTCAGCCTTCTTCAGGTATTTACATTTGTAAATAAGCAATTTTATCTGCCAGTCCAAATATCTACATGTACAATTACCTACTTATTTATTTTGATTTGTAGAGTAATTCTTCAAATCTAGATATATTCTATTGAATGATAGGTAATAATAACTTCAGTTGTATTATGAAGTAACCATAAAACCAGAAAATTACAGATTTTCTCATTACCATTGAGAATAGTAGCCTACAGCAAAAGGAAGAGGATGCTTTCACTTGCTCCTGTAACAGCATCTTCACAACATATGGCTACAGATATGACAGTAAAATGCTGTATTTCTACATCTTAATTGCAGTTTCAAACATTCCAGATTTTTTTTCTTCCTCTGATAAACAGATAGAGTCTAAATTTTGGGTCAAAGAATAATTTTGTTCTGGTGCTTTCTTTTTCCTCTCCAAATATAATACAAGAAAACAAAATCAAATTGATCTTGACTTGACAGGAAAAGCAGAAGTTCCTATGCATGCAAGCTAGTCATAAAAGAGAAAATAAGAAATAGCTGTCCACTGCAATTTTTCAAACAGTGAAACTGTACATGAAGAGGAAAAAGAAATAATTACTTGAAGAACAGTTACTCAGAAAGTGTTTTTAGCAATGTATAGAAGTGTCACTAATTCCCAACTGCTGTTAGAATAGTGGTTCTCTTGGAAAATGGCTACATTTAAAGGGAATTAATGTTTTTCTGTTTTTCTTTCAGCAATAATCAAATGAGAGGAAAATGAAGGACAAACATTGAAGACTGAAGAGCTTGAGAGGAAGCCAAAAAATTATTTCAAGATCTAGATGGCTTAAGTTCTTGTAGATCCATTGGCTAATATACAATTTCTTGCATATACCCTCCAGTCAAGAAAGGCATTTCTCAGTATTGACCTGGTTTCTTGCACAGTGGAAAGAGGCACATAGTTACTGTTGCTTCTCTAAGAGGATTTTCCACAACCAATTTTTCACACCTGCATATGTATAAGTAGAAGATCACAGTAGGTTGAGCCTATATTGTTTTGGTTCTGTACAAATGCTCTTTCAGAACATTTAGCCATCTCAGAAAGAGGTGCTCTGGTCTGATTTAATTAATTATGGAAATGAGGCATGGCTATGAATAGGACACCTGAAAGTGGATGGGTGAGCAGCAGAGCTATTTCAGCAGTGAAGGGTCTGCCCTGACTTCATCTGTGGAGCCTGTTGTCAGCACTGTGTTCACCATGATGGCATGCTAATGTTCTCAGACACAGGGAAAATGTCCAGGTATCTTAAGAGATAAGGTAGTTTTAGATTTGTTTTATGCCATGGGAACCAAACATTAAAAGTGATCACACGGAATAGAGCACCTTACTTACTGGCTGAACCTCTGCCTGTCAATTTATGTGACAAGAGGCACTAATCCTCCTTTCACTAGAGTACAAAATATTTCAGTAATCAATTACTATAGAAACATTTATTTCTCTCCTATCTGAGAGAATGCCACATGCACATTTGTGTAAATGTACAAGCATGCTTTTAGAAGCTTGTGGGATAGCATCTCAGTGTGTGCAAGTCAAACTCAGGTGATGAGCACTCAGAAGAACAGCTGTATGTAAATCTATCTTATAGTTCTGTGAATGTTCAAAGATATGGGGTAGATATACAGGTTATAGAAAATACCTACATAAAAGATTGTTTCTTCTTCCCCTACAGTGCATTCTGTGTAGATCCAGAGATAGCTTGCAATTGTGTGGGCTTTTCTCTTGAGGCAATTCAAAAAGCAGTTAGTGCTAGTTTACCATCAGTGAGGTCTTACTGTGGCAGAAAAGAAGCTAAATGTTTTTTTCTTCTCATAAGAACCAGACTTTCCCCCACAACACAAGCAATATACTCAGTATGATGCCATGGCCATCCTAGAAGTGAACTATTTATTTGCCACATTATATCTTCTAACTGGTTTCAGCTTTTCAGATAAAGTGGTGTTTTTCACGACTCTGGCAATCACTTTAAAGCTACACAATTAGTTCCCACAAGACAGACTACACATGAACATGCAGGGCTAAAAACAGAGTATCAAAAACTATTTTCTGTGCTTTCGGGGCCGGATGAAGGAAGGGAAACTTGAATACAGATAGATAAAACTAAACTATTACAAACGCAGCTAAAGAAATTCTTCTTTCTTCCATGCGAATAATTTTTCCAAATCCTTTAAAAAAACTTGAGGGTTGTCCATTTTTATTTTTACCACTTTCACACATTTACAAGTCTACAATACAAAATAAAGGAGAAAATTTGGTGGATGGAGATATAACAGAGGAAAAATTATTTTTCTTCTGAGAAGCACAGATAGTGAAACATGGTTTCCAGTTGGTGCCTTACATGTTCCCTTACTGTAGAAACTCCAGCTCTCACCTACAACCTGCTGCTATTACAGCCCTTCCAGTATTTGTCCTCCTTTCCCTGTCCCTTCCCTGCCCTATGTGTCCAATATTTCCTCCCATATGTCTGAAGATTATAATTGGAAAATGCTCACGCTGTGTAGCTCACCACACCTGCACGTGCTCTGTCACAAACAAAGCAGATGTCCACAAGGCTCAAGACTTCAGCCTTTTCCTCCACAGGACATCAGTCTGGGACTCCTTCCTCTACGCACCACTGACTTCAACAAAACCTGTTTAAAAATTTAAATCTTTGAGGCATTTACCCTGTTCCATTTGATTCAAACTGGTCAGCGCCAGGTTACTGGGGGAACAAGGGGGAGAAAAAGCAACAAATTCTGTACGATTGTTTCCTTAGACACGGCATTAGGGACACCAATGCACAGCATATACAGCACAGTGGGCCGTAAGGCAGCACCTTATGAAGCATTTAAATGTGTTCGGACACTTCTTAAATGTCTATTACTGTATAACAGAGACCCAGCAATGTAGAGACTGAACATGCTGGCTGTATTTTTCCTTAAAAATGCCTATAAAGTAATAAATATTACATGACATTTTTATGGCAAACACTAGATCATTCTATAGAAAAATCTGTGGACCTGCTGCTCCATTCCTCCAATATGGGTCATCTGAACTGCCTCCCATTTCTACTTTTAGGGGGTCCATATATTTAAGAACGTGTTAAAATTTGACTTTTCCATTCCTTGTATTGAGATATATATCCATACTTGTTGATTTGAGGTTAGGGAAGGCAGAGGAACGTCCCTATTCTGTAGAGGTGGCATGGACCTGTTGTTCTCTTCTGAGAACAGCAGATTTTGTGATATATGATCATTCAAGTCATCTGTTTAACATATTCTAGGAAGACAGTTACTGCTGATGCAGTGTCTATTTGGCAAGAAGTTCCTCAATAATAGGAATAGATTGGTCTGTTACAATCATACCTCATTTCCCCTCTCTCTCTGATCAGCATAGGACAAGAATAATTGTGACTTTTTTTTTTCCTTCTAATTTTGGGACTGGGGTACACTGCCATGTTTAGTTTTGATACCACATATTATAAAATGTTGCTGTCTTGGGGGCTATGTACGACCTATGTGCTTCAGAGAGTAGAAGAGGGAATTTTTATTTTCACCTTGTAAGATCAGTAAAATATTGTAATTAAAAACCTCTGAAGATCACAGAAGACAGCATTACATAAAAAGTACCTACAAAAGTGGCAGAAGAAAAGCTCTGTATTCCACTGCAGCAGAACCAGTGCACATTTGCCCCTTTTCTAACAATAAAAGAACTTAGTAAGAAGTTAGGATATCTCTGCCTGTGCTGTGACCCTGTTTTATAAGTATTACTCTTTGACGTACATTTTGATGAAATACTTTTTGCTTACGAAACACATCTGCTTGGCTACATGACAAACCTCCCAATGCCTAAAATATCTACAACATCTATCTACATCTATGTAATATGTTCAGTCTCCCTTGGGGAAAGTGAACCCCTAAATTGGACAAATATTTTAAGATAGCTAGCAGCCCAGCATGACCCTGGGAGTTTTCTACTGTTTAGACAAACAAGTCAGATTCCCTCCCCTGGCAAATCATGTCACAGAAGCACACAATGGTTCAAAGTGCTCAACATGTACAGCACTCTCTTCTCCACTTAGTGGTGAGGAGTTTCAGCAGTGAGAGGAAGACCACAATGATCTTCCAAGAGCAGCTAAGCAAGCTCTGTTTGATTTCAAGCAGATGGTTTCATGAAGAGCAGTAACATACACTGCTTTCCCAAATTGATCTGAAATGGTATGAGATGGACCCATAAAATTTCAGCCCCAGCAAACGGAATTCACAGCCTGGTCCAGTTTGTTCTCTGATTGTGTGATGTGTCTGCCCCAGGCTGGGGGCCAACCCACACACCTGTTCACTCAATATCCCCTCCCCCACCCTGAGGATAGGGGAGGTGGGGGAGAGAATTAAAGGGGTAAATGGAAAAAGGGACTCATGGGTTGAGATAAGAACAATTTAATAACTAAACTACAATAATATTGAAAATAATAGTATATACAAATATACAAATGAGTGATACACAGTGATACTGCCCCCCTACCTGCTGAGGAGAGAAGGCCTTGGGAGAGAGACCACCCGGAGTGAGATGAACTGGAGCAGGAGAGATACGGAACAAAAAAGGACCTGGAACAAAAAGGCCAAGCTTCCGGAGGGTCCTCACCTATATACTGGGCATGGCGTGTATGTTATGGAATAGATTGTCGACCACTTTGGGTCTCAATCCTGCACCTAATATCAAATCCTGGGCTAGTAACGGGGCTGTGCTCCCTCCCAGCTTCTCCTGTTTGCAGACAGCCAGAGAAGCTGAAAGACCTTGGCAGCTGCATAAACATCACTTTTTATCAGCTTTCTTCTGAGCACAAATCTAAAACACAGCTTCTTGCTAGCTATTATGAAGAAAGTTAACTCTGTCTCAGCTTAACCCAGGACAGACTGCTGCACTTACAACACAAGCAAGGCAATTTGAGGTTTATGTACTTTTTAAAGCATCTTGTTGTGCTTACAATATCAACATAGTGCTATCATGTTTACAGTTCATCCCAATCTAATCATACTCAGACAACCTGCTACATAATACTCCTGGGGTTACCTCTGAATCAGTCTTCCTCATTGTTTAAAATACCCTGTAGAGCTGATTCCTCCAGGGAAAGTATAATGTGGGAAGAGAAGGAAGAAAATAATTTAGAACTTACACATATTGTTCTAGCTGAAATTAATAAGATGTGAGACATAGAGTTCAGCTGCATATCCACAGGAGATCTTTCTACTATGAAATGAAATTGTATCGATAATCCATAACAGTCAAGCAAATGACAGGAAATAAACAGACATGTTAGTAACAGACCTAAGCATCTTTCAGACCTCTTGATTTCTTAAACATACCTTAAGGTACTGAACAGAATGGACCCTTCAGTTGAGAGCTGGAAAACCTTTACAAGGACATCAATTTAATTCCTCGTTTTTTCAAGTTTCCTATGAAAGGAATTGTGGTTTTCTTTTTGTCTCCCAAAGTTACAAACTAAAACTCAGTAGATTCAAACTGTTTTCCAAATTGTGTAAAAAACAAGGGGCTACTCCATAAGATTTTATATCACCCTTGACATTACTTACACAGCTTCTCAAGCTTTTAAGACAAAGGTGACTTATTACCTACTTTGTTTAAAACAAAGTTTGATTGTCTACTTTGGAATAACAGACCTACCATTTTGCATCACAATGTGTTTTATTTGTGTGCTCTGTGTTACATTTCTTTGAGAAGAGTAATCCAAACCAAACCTCTGGAAGGAATGAAGATTCGCTGAAGCTGCTTTGAGGGAAAGTTGTTGAAACTTCGGACTGCAGCAAACAGAAGAATCCCAGCCTGAAACTGGGAAACTGTGGGTTGTTCAGATGCAAACAAACTAAACTGAGGAGCAGGGAGTAAAAAAATAAGCCTCCAACAGATTGGAAATAATTTTTTCTAGGGACAAATACACAGCCATTTGGAAAGTCATGAGTTAACCAAAAGCAAGGATCTGCCTTAGCAAATACATAGTAGGTAAAGGAAGCACTAATGTATAAACATTTCTTATATCTGTTCTGTCTGATCTAGTACTCTCAAGCTTTATTCATGTCAAAACTTATCAAATACTTATTTTGTTGACATAGAAATGAAACAGTTTTCTTTAATTTAAAGGCCTTTCCTTCTTTACAGAGTTCAGCATCTCAGCAGATGCTCTCCAAGTTCTATACAACTTGCATTGCCCATCACAATATGTTTTTTAATTTTTCTGAGGAAATTAATTTCTACACAAAATACATTGATTTTTGGTTAGAAAAACATTCTAAGCAAACCTGAACCCCATCCCTGCTCCTTCTTATGTTAAATATCACTTGTGTGGGTAGAGAAAAATAGGGGGGCATAAAGAAGTGTAAGCATACAGATATATGCGATTTTTTAATAAGAAAAATTGAAATTATCTTAATTCTGAAAATAATTTGCATAACATCGCTGTATTTCATACTTCAGACTTGAGTTTTTGTATAATATAATGTCATCTTCCCTCACATTTCTTTGGTTACTTATACCTGGGTTCAAACAATTGAAAAATATCCCTTCTTTTTTTTTCCCCTTCCTCCTGCCCCAAAAGTAAGACGTTTAAATTGATGAGGTATTCTGTCACAGCAATCAGATATTTCTATTACATCTCACAATATCCAATCTATGAACAGAGCAAGAAAATTAAAATGTGATTATCTTAGACTCTAAGGATTAAACCTTTGAATTTTGAGAGAATCTGACGTCTCTCTTGGCTAAACTGGTCTATTGCATACTATTTATGGAGAGACAGAATATGTAGCATCCACAGCCATGCAATAGGAAAAATATATGCAGCTTCTTTTCAGGTTTTCATGCAACTCTGAAGCACCAGAAGACCTTAGCACATTTTTAAAAGAAGCAGTGTCATATTTCTTTTAAAGGCCTGTTCTCCCTTATTCTTAAGGGAGATTATCCTTTACTTAGTTTCCAACAAGGCAGCTCCCTCAGGATTTATATATGTTCAACATATATATAGTATACATATTAAGCAAATTTAGATTTGATTAATCTACTGATGATACTTTTCCTTTCTTCACCCTTAGAAAAGGAATAAATATGGCCTGTATCCAACAGACTGTCAGAAGTTAGAATTGAAACAAATGGGATCTTCAGGAGTCTAAAAAGCTGAGCCAGAAGTGCAGACTCTGCTGGAACAGCGATAGGAGACTATCAGTATCTTTGGGCGAAGAGTTGAAATACTATTCTATTCCTTTTGATGGAAATAAGCAGTAAACATGCAGTAAAAGTATGCTGTATCATTTAGTCTTCAGAAAACATGGGATTAATTATTTTCTCTCCCCTAGCACAGATACTTAAGAAAGCTTACTATTGACTGCTTGTCAGGGGGCGGAGTAAAACATTCAGTGAAACCAAATCAAGATGTCATAGCAAAAGGCTAAATACTCCCAAATGGACATTCTTTTCTTACTGACTAGAATAATGCAGTCGCACTTCTATTGCTTTTTGCTGTTCTTATTGAACTCTGATCTTGACAAATATCCTTCACTCAAGCCCTCTAATAATTTCCCTACACTAAAAGTACAATTCTGCAGTTCTTGTTTTTGTAGAAAGCAGACAAGTAGATAATCCCTGTGAATCTAGACTGGGTATGGCCCCTGTTTCTGGTGTGACTTACTTTCTTCATTTCTCACGTGTTTGAAATGCAAGTGTGCCTCTGGTCTGTCTCTAGTTTTACACAGTTAAAGTGTCACTAAAAACAGTGCTTTCCACTTGATGAAGAAGGGTAATTGAGTCCCTAGCATTACTTTCAGGTACGAAATTGAGTCTGCTCACAGAGCAGCTAGAAAGCTTTTGGTTTCGGACGTGCAGTGAGCAGATTCAGTAGAGAAATCACTGAAGGAAATACGGAATACCAAGGCATCGGGTTTTTTTTTTTACCGTAATCATACCTCAAGGATAGACTATTCTTAAGTTTCAAAGTGAAAAACCAATTTGAATGCTAGGTAGGAGCTGTGCAGACAGGAAAGGTGCAAAGCAGACATACCAACATTTTTCTGCAGCAGATAAAGTGCAGAACTGACGCACAGAGTCTTTATATATATCTAGGTGACTAAGCAATGGAAAGTGAATTGGAGAAGTAAGGAAAAGCTGATGGACTGTGACATTTCTTCTGTTTATGTGTCTACTTCACTGACACTTGACAGTTATTAAAGTTGTCCTCGTGTTTGAGGGAGTCATTGCCTGTACATGTAAAAGCTTTCAAGATAAATATAGTGCATCACTCGAAGAGTCTCACAATTTAAAGTTTTTCCTATTTAAACCTTTACTTTATACAAATTTGTCAGGCAGTGCGAGAGAGCAAGCATTGAGTTGTTCTGACACCTTCTATTACAACATCTCTCCTAAAGTTTTTCTTATGCCCCAGATGCTACATCTTTGCATAATGACAGTGAAAAACTAGAAAAACATGGCCTCCACATTTCAAATTAGGTGATGAATTTAGTTTGCCTTTGAAAGCAAGTGCCTCATATCAGGACATTGCTTCATGTCTGTTTCAAGGTCAGTTGTGAGACAACATGGAAATAAAGGATGAGGACTGACCTAAATGAGCAAATTACAGATATAATTCTGGAAAATCTGGAAAAACAACACACATAAAGCAGACGACATATCAGGAAACCACTTCACATTGAAAAAACCTCATTCAAGAAAGATGCCTGCCTTCTCCCCACCAACCTACCCTCTCACATGGATATAAGGTGTTAAGGTTTGGCTTAAAGTGAAAGTGCTGGCATTTGGATGCCATAATGTACTTTCTGGAACAGGGGGAAAATTCAGCTGACAATTCTCCCAGGCTGGATTTATCCCACAGGCTCACAGATAGATCCTGTTGGCTCGAAAGTCTTAAGAATTGCAGCTGCCCTTTCCATAATTCAGAATTGCATCAACTTAGCCTAAAAACTAAAGTGTTTTTGGCTGCTTGTGCCTCCTGATAGCATGGAAAATAAATGTTGCAGGCTCTCTGCATACATTTTGTTTTCTATCAAATAACAAAACAGTGTGACTTTAGCAACAAAAACAACAAACAGAAATTATATATCCCCAAAATCTGAATCCCCTAACATCTCTCTTTTCCAGCAGCAGTGAGTCGGCCTTCTCCCTTTAGGGAACCACACTGTGCTCATCTATTTGGAAACAACCCTATCTGAGAGGGAAGTATGGAGTACTCTTCTGGGCTGTTACACTGATAAAATCTGCTGCCTGGGCCTCACTCTTCTCAGTACGATCAAGTGTTCTTGTAGGCCTGTTATTTTGTTTGCCACCTTTAAATTCAGCAAGCTCTCCATGTAGGGAACAGAATGTAGAAATGCACTTTGAAGCCCATATCAACAGATCTGTTAATTAAATGTCAGTCATAAGACCTGTTCAGCTGGACTCTACCACTAAGCCTAGGAGAGTTTCCAGAGTTGGGACCTGGAATAAGAGCACATCAAGGAACAATAAAAAAACCACATAGTATCACTTTCATAGCATATTTCATAAAGAAATATAATTTTCATAAGGAATTTAACTTCCAATTTTTCAGCAACTTTCCTGTACAAGTCTAAGGAAGAAGAACAGCAGTATTCTCAGTGAACTCATTCATCTTTCTTTCTATCAGTATTTAGTCGTGCAATACCTGTCAACAAAAAGTCAAGAAGCCTATGTACAAGATGTAGGGTTTCATACTAACCTGGGAGCTGTAGCTCAGGAGCAATTAACCAACAAAATACAAGGGCAGTAAGTGACAGATTTGCCCGTGTTTGCATATCCATGGGAAACATGTCTATCACAGTACATTTTTAAAGGTTATCAAGAGCTGAAGGACAACAAGACTACTGATGCTTTCAAAAGTATTTGGATTGCTAAGGAGATGGGATTAGGAAAGATATCAAAATAACCACCCTGATGATGTCATCCTGTGACATATCTTGGAGTCTTGGAAGAAAGGAAATAGATGAAATCTAAACCAAGTTTACAGACTATGGAACTGAAGTTCACATAAGAAAATCAGTGTGACTAAGCTTAGCAGTAAGAAGAAAAAGACAAAGTTGGTGCTTGTACCCGAAGGCAAAATACTAGAAAAACCCCCAAAGATATCAGTGTGAGTAAGAGTTAATTTCATTCCAAACATAACCAGACTAAGATATAAACTTCAGAAGTAATATCACATGGGAACTTGAAAGACATTCACATTTCCAAATTTCGACCTGAATATTAGCTTTGTCTCAGGCTTATTCAACACCATCAATAAGGCCCCTTTTCCTTTCAAAAGCGGCACCAACACAATTTGCACAGGCTGTTAGAACGTTAGAGGAAAGAAAAAGTGGAGGGAACACATCAGTTTATCAATAGGTTCATTTTTACGTATGGCAAATGTGAAATGGCATTGGATCACACCTAACTGTGGAGAGGCAGAGCGTTTTGCAGGGAGTTGAAAAGTTAGAGATATGTACAATGTCCTGAAAAGAGCCTTCTAACTTTTCATATCTCTGTCATGTATGATCTTCTTCCTTACCATATTTCTACTTTGATGGTAAACACAGTACATCCAGGCAAGCATTAGGAAAAAGGTAAAATGTAGTTCAGAGGGGCATATAACAAATATAGATAAGGTATGTTGTAATTAAGGATTAAAATCTAGCCTTAAAACAGAGGCACTACAAGACATTAGAAATCATCCAGTCAAACATGCTTCATGACAAATCAGAAGCTTTAATTATAACTATTTACATTGGAGTACAATGTACAATAGCAGTATAAGATATTCAGGGAACCAAGTTACTTAAAGGAAACTATACTTAAATACAAACAACTCAAGTGAAAGAGTGAGAAGATGGCCTAAGTTGTGCACGGGTCTCCTCTGCTATGTCCCGTTTGTTTCCAGGAAAATATAACTAACATTTTGTGTCACATCACCTTACCCTTTTGGTTCTTTTCAGAACCACCACTTTTAAGAACTATGCTTAATAAAATAAAATCCTATATAACTCTGCAATATAGATGCAAAAAGAGCTCAAATAAAACTAGAGTCAGATGCATGTACACCAACACATCTGCAAATTTAGCAAAGGTGAAAAAAAATCTGGGTTTCATATTGTGATCACCTTAAGCTCTATACCTGGCAGCAGATACCTAGAATTCCTGCTTCTGCTTGGAAAGTAAACACAGACTGCACCCATTTGGCTTGATTCAGTTCCCCTCTGGAATGGAAAGTTGAACCAACCTTGAATCACTTCTTAAGTCAAAAGCTTCCAGATACCTATCAATGGTTTCCACTGACCAAGCTTCCCTTTACCAGACTTTCTGCCTGAAAGTTACACAAGTCTGCTTAGTGTTCTGCACACCTCACTCAGGAACCAGGCCAAGCTTGTCCTGTGGCTTTCTGAAAGAGAAAAATCTCATAAATACCGGTATGATTTTCCTCTCAAGTTTTAGAAGAGAAATATACAGGCTACTGATATCCTATATATCTGTACAATATAACTTTGACCCTAGCTGAATGGTGCTGTACTTACCATACTATGACATATTTGTGTGCAACAAAATTTTACACAAGGACACAGCTTTCTGACTGTAGATGCAACTGCTTGTGTGTTCAATTAAATGCCAGCTAAAACATCATTTTGGAAGAATGTAATTATTTTCCTTGTAGACAAATAAGATAAATAAATGACCAACATTATACTGTAGCTCATCTCTTAATGAAGCCTGGAAAGTTCTGTAACCTGAAAAAATCAAATTCCAGCATAAGAAGGTATTACATGGTAATAAGAGTGGTAATAAGTACTTAGAAGGATAGTGAGAATGGAGGTCGTCTGTGTATATGTTGTTTGCCTTTGCTATGTAATTAGGACTATCAGGGAAAAATTTGGGAAGTCAAAAATAGGTCTGACAAGAACTACATTGAACCACACTTGAAAAATGCATTGAGATGCCATCTATGTCTTAAAAGAATGTTCATCTGCATCTGAGGAAAATGGATTTGTATTATACTAATAAACAAACACACCTGAATAACATTAGTTATATTAATGGGTGATCCATGGATAAAGGTAAAGAACACAAAATTAGTGGGAAAACTAATTGACTATGCTAATAGGTTGGCATCTCCTCTAGAATGTGTACATAAGCTGATAAGAAAAATTGAGCTCTGTGGGTCTCCTTTCTCATATTATACACTCTACTGCCACAAATGTTATTTTATATCATTAAAGGGAAAAGTTTTTCTTGTATTTGGTTTAATGTTTTGGTTTTTTGTGTCTGATTGGTCTGGTTACCCACTCTTCAGAAATCCTCATAACGCCTGAGAAAGGCAAAAAGTACTGCATAGAAAAGTTTCTGACTTTCCCCCACTATGCTGTTCAGCACAAACTGCCATAGGAAGTTCTGTATGTACAACAAATCCCCAGTTCAGAAGGCATTATATACAGCAGGATGTTAAGTTGCTATATTGGCTGAGTACATAAATGTCAACATTATTTCAGAATTATTTATTATCTCCCTGAAGTTAAAATAAAAAACTACAGTTTGTGGCTGACAGCTTATGAATTACATTTTTAATTCATAGACTGTGTTTATAAACAGGTTACAATCCTGAACCCTACTATACATTTTTTTTGGTTTTTAGTCTATGCATTTCAAAAGTGACTAAGGAGCTTGGCAATAGTGATATTCTTCAATTTAAGTGAGTCTACATTTGAATGGGAAAACCCACACTACTCCTTGCTGAGTGTTTTAGGCCCAGTGCCCAATATTTGCCAGTTCACATGATCCTACCCCATGATTAAGTGCATATTTTTCTTTTTTTTTTTTCAATTTGTGCATTAAATTAGAACTAGGCAAGTTGTCATTTTCTAAGAGGGTGGCGGAGGTGGACATGGGAAAAATTTATTTATGAGACATGTTTTGCAACTTACATTACCAGGATCAGTTCTTTTCCTGTATGCATGTGTTGGCTCTGGCTGAGATAGAGTTAAACTTCCCCACAGCAGCTCTTGTGGTGCTGTGCTTTGTATTGGCAGCTAGAAAGGTGTTGATACCACACCAGTGTTTTGGCTACTGCTAAGCAGTGCTCACACAGCACCAAGACTGTCTCCTCAACATTCCCACCCTCACTAGTAGGCTGGGGATGGGCAAGACCTTGGGAGGGGACATAGCCAGGACAGCTGAAAAAAAATGACCAAAGGGATATTCCATACCATATGATGTCTGCTTAGCAATAAAAGCTAAGATAAAGGATGAGAAAGGGGTGGCATCCATTACTGTGATGTTTGTTTGTCTTCCAGAGCAAACGCTATGCATACCTAAGCCCTGTTTCCTTGGAAGTGGCCAACCATCATGTGCTGATGGGAAACAGAGAATAAAATCTCTTGTTTTCCTTTGCTTTCAGGTGTGGCCTTTAGTTTTGCTTTACCTTTACTAAACTGCCTTTATCATGAACCATGAAGTTTTTTTTCATCTTATTTTCTCTCCCACCCTGTCCTGCTGAGGAGGGGAGTGATAGAGTGGCTTGGCTGGCACCTGGTGTCCAGCCAACATCCATCCCCACAGAGCAGATTATACTTCTTTCTCTATGTATCAGCTTGGTATTCACTGTCTAACCTCAAAATCTAGCTTGTAGAGCTCACATACTAAAATGGACAAAAAACAGGGATCCGGGGGAGTGGGGGATGGGGCAGCTGATCAATGCAAATGAGGCTGTGGCAGGGGAGGAGAAGCTGAGTCACTCACTGGCTCCCAGTGACTCCAAGCTGTGTGGTGCAGTCGACATGCTGGAAGGAGGGGATGCAATCCAGGGGGACCTGGACAGACTTGAGAGGTGGGCTCATGCAAACCTCATGAAATTTAAAAAGACCAAGTGCAAGGTCCTGCATGTGGGTCGAGACAATCCCTAGCACAAATACAGGCTGGAATGAGAATGGCTTGAGAGCAGCCCTGAGGAGAAGGATTTGGGGATGTCAGTAGATGAAAAACTCAACACGAGCCAGCAATGTGTGTTTGTCCTCACCTCCCCTGTGAGGACAGGCTGAAAGAGTTGGGGTTGTTTAGCCTGGAGAAGAGAAGGTGCGGGGGGGACCTTACAGCAGCCTTCTGGTACCTGAAGGGGGCTACAGGTGAGATGGGGAGGGACTTTTTACATGCAGTGACAGGACAAGGGGTAATGGATTAAAACTGAAAGAGGATAGATTTAGACTAGATATTAGGAAGAAATTCTTTACTGTGAGGGTGATGAGACTCTGGAACAGGTTGACCAGGGAAGTTGTGGATGCCCCATCCCTGGAGATGTTCAAGGCCAGGCTGGATGAGGCTTTGAGCAACCTGGTCTAGTGGGAGGTGTCCCTGCCTGTGGCAGGGGAGTTGGAACTAGATGATCTCCAAGGTCTCTTCCAGCCCTAACCATTCAATGATTCTATGTTTCTAAGTTGCCCACTGGATGGACTGGAAGGTACATACTGAAGTATAGTATACACTTTGCTACATGCTTCCTATGGCAGCAAAGCGAAAGTTAGAACAGACTGCTGTTGACTTGCAACTCACTTACTAAGACAGGTCCTTATCTTTCTGAAATCAGTGCAAACCCAGAGTGAATCTACACTCTTCAATTAATGTAGTTAAATGAATATAAATAATTTTTGAAATAATTGGGTGACCTGGTTCTGGCTGGGACAGAGTTAGCTAGTGTGAGGCTCTGTTTTGGATTTGTGCTGAGGAGAAGGCTGATAACACAGTTGTTACAGTTGCTTCCCAGATAATCAAGGACTTTTCAGCTTCTCTGCTGTGCCAGTGTCTGCAGGTGCAGGAGAAGCTGGGAGGGAGCACAGCCCCAGTTACTAGCCCAGGATTCAATCTCAGGTTTAGGATGGAGACTGAGATTGACCAGTGGTCTGTTCCATATCATGCACATCATGCCCAGTACATAGATGAGGGTTTGTCTGAAAGTTAGGTCTCTCTGTGTCATCTCCCTCTCTCTATTGGCCATCTCCCTCTCTTGGTTGGCTCTTGCTCTCTCAGATGCTCAGGCCCTTATCTCTTTTCTAGGATTGTGGTTTCAGGACCCTCCCTGCTCTGGGATCGTTAGCTGGGAATAGGCTGAGCCTTGGTCATCGGACAGTCAGCAGTTTCACTGTGTATAACTCCTTTGTATATGTGTATATATTACTATTATTATAATCATTTTCAATTTTATTGTAGTGTAGTTATTAAATTGTTCTTACCCCAACTCATGAGTCTCTTTTCCCTTTACCCCCTTAATTCTCTACCCCATTGCCAGGAGTGGGGAGGGTGAGAAAAGCGGATGTGTGATGTTTTGCTGAGTGGATTCAAACCACAACATTGGGGAATTACATGAATGAAATCTAAGTCAAACTCAGGAATTTGCCTCAGACAGTTCTTTTCTCCAGTTGTATGGAAACTTTTTTCCAAAATTTAGTTTAAAAGCACTACTTGAAATTTGCTGAAAATACATTCAAAATCAGTTAAAAATGTCTAACTGAATACAGCTAACATCTCACATTAGTTTAGAAATTCTCTAGCAGGTCAGACAACATAACATTCGCACAGCTTCAGAACTCATCATATCAATTGTTCTTATAATTGTAAAAATTACCTTTAAATTATAAATGCAATCCTAGGCATATGAAACATTAGCAGTTGTTAACTTTAAAGCCCTACATAGTCAGCTCCTATTCTATCCTACGATTATCTTATTAAAAAATAATTGACTCAGCCTTTTCACAGATTTTTTTTATTACAAGTGTTTTGCATATGCTAATTTACAAGCATAAGCTCTTAACTTTGTTTTTCATACCGATTTTTCAAGTTACCTAATGCATTCAGAATTATTTTACTCTTCCTTCTCCTTTTAGAGTTACTTCATTGTTTGTGAAAAAATGCTTGTTCAGTCACCCTGGAGACTGAATGCTGCTAACTCCTTTTTGTTTTGGGTGATAACAGAGGGAGGGATCAATATGTCTCAGGCTTGATCAGAATTTAAAAGAATTCCCATTTTGATGGAGACTGTCACAAGGCCTCTTTGAAGAGTCTTGGGTTGAGTGTCAAGCAAGGTGGATCAAGTGCCTATAAAACCAGGTCAGTAGAAGAGCTGTAGAAACCGAGTGATCTTTTGTGGAAGGCACTAGGTTGAGGGAAGATGCAAAGGCAAAGGTCTGTGGACTCTCATCTCTTGTCAGTCAGCTGTGTATTGTCCAGGGAAACCAGGGAAGAAAAGTGGATATTCTACACACTCTTCAGTACTAGAAGATACATGTGACAGTCAAGATGTCATCACCCTGAGTCAACCTGATGACTGCAGGACTCTCCACTCTGTAAAGCCTAGCTGGCCAGAAAGGTCTCATACACAAAGGACCAAACAGGCATTCCCAGACTGCATACCTTGACATTCATGCATTGCTCATCTCAGGCGCAAACTCAACCTTCCTCTTCCTACTTCCCTCACCCATGCTCAGCATCACCTTGTTGCATGGATCCTTCTCCAGCCCCATGTTGAGGAAATGCCATCAGCAGCCTGGCACAGATCTTGTGCTTGATATGAAGAGGCCATCTTTCTGCGCCCTGCACAAATCCTGTCTCTTGACTTTTCCTTCTCTCCTTGTCTTTAGGCTATCTGTGACAAGTTCAGCGTCTTATTAATACATACCACAAAAGCTCAGCTCAGCTGGCAGCCCAGCTGCCTGCTGGTGACAACAGTAACAGTCTAGAAGAGTCCCTCTCTTCATGAAGAAACCAAGCTCAGTCTACTGCAGTGCAAGGCCATATCTGCTCCAAAGATCAGCACAGCCTCATTTGGGGCATACAAAATATCCCCTCAATGTGCTCTGACACGACAACTCCCAGCACCAAGTCTCCCTTGGCTCATTGGCTGAGAAGCCAGCTCTGGTATAATCTTCTAAATTGGCCACTTGAACTGTTGAGTTACTGTCAATACAATGCTCACTGTTAATCAATGCAGTTCCCTCAAACCTGTCCTTCTTCCCCTATGGGATGGGAAATTTTTCAGAGCGCTGAATGCTGTGCAGTCCTGTTTCAACAAGTATGAGTGGCCAAATTGCCTGAGTTTGCTTATGGGCCAACCCAGTGGCTATCCTTAGATTTGAAGATTAAATTTATACTTATGTAGAAAACTCAGCAAATGCAGATGGGGATCAGCATAAGTCCAGCAAAACAACATGCAGGTATCTCTTTGAATTTAAATTCCAAGTCTTGAAACCAGAATTTTCATTAATTTGAGCCCAGTCAGAGCCACTTTAGTAGAGGTATTATATCTGAAAAAGGATACTTTGCTTCTGCACTAGTTGCAGTTCTCCTAGTAGAATACACAGATGGACGTTGAAAGGGACGTAATTATGCTCCAGGGAGAAATCAGCAAAATCAATTCTTCTTTCAATGTTAGTTAAATTGAGAGGATTGATTTCAGATACAAAGGTTGGTAAGACTCTATTTGTTTATTTTTTCTTCACGAAACATGTTATATATGGCCACCTAATTTAAACTGTAGTCATTTGAATTACAGCGTGCAGACACAAAAGCATAGTTGTTATCCAGAACACAAAATCACGCTAATTTGAAGCAATATACTTCAGCAAGAATGCTAAATTCTGCAGCAACTTTCTGATTTCAGTTTGTCTTGTATTAAAATGCTGGTGCAGAAATCTTATAAATGCTTCCTTCTGACCTTTACTTGCTGAACTGTTGTTCTAAAATTTTTATATCTCTAATTTGCAGAAGTTATGCACTTTCCATAATTATGAAGCATCCTGTACGTAGTAATTTCTTATTTAGAAATAGTTTTAAGCTAGAAATCTTCCTTGAAAGGCTTCTGGTTGGTTTTCAGTTTTAAATTATTCTTTATATTCAGTACAGTAGTCATGAAAAAAATGGTTTACTTTCAGAAGTATGTCTTATTTGTTAAGTGGGCAGGCTAAGACAAAAGAGCCAGGGTTCAGTTGCTTGCTCTGCTACAGGTACCTTGTTTTTCCCTGGTAAATCACATACACTGGATTCTCATAGACTAAGGTTCTTTAATTTTCAATAAAATTATTGTCAATTGTTACACCTTAAGCAGTGTTCTGGATCTGGGCTTCTATCTCTTTGTTTTCAGCCTTCCATGTATGAAATTAGGATAATAGAACTTCTTAATCTTGTAAGTGTATTGTGAAGGTGTTGAAAATGTGAAGCACTCGGATACAGATGGCATTACAATACCTTCATTTGTTTTCTCCTTCATTTTACCATATCACCATTTTAATTCAGGCCACATAAGCATGAGAAAGAAAAGACAGAAAAGAAAACTAAGAATCACTAAAAAATTAGATGGACAGAAATAAAAAGGAAGCATTTCCCCTTCCTAGCCACTAAATATTTTGTACTGTTCTATTTTTTCACATGACAAACTCCTGAGAGTTTTCAGCAGGAATTTTATTCAGCTAATGGATATTGGCTATGTAGCCTGTTTTCTAATTCATATACAGAAGATTCAGCATTCTTATAAGAGGCGTTCATGACTGACCTCAGGTTTGTATAAATTTTCTTTATTTAGAACATGACAAGTCTGCTTCTACGTTGCTTCTGATAAATTTCTCCCCCAGTTTCCTCCTTTGATCTTAAACTCATGCTTCCCAACCTCAAGACACTCCTCTGGTCATGAAGAATGGAGAGAAACTTTAAGCAAGGAGTGGTCAGATGTAGATGTAATAAGCATAACAAATTTTTATAAGTCAGACAGCAGCTGTACTAGGCACAAAGAACAGAAGAAATATATGTAAAGCACATTGAGGGCAGCTATCCTGGCTATTTAAAAAAATCATGGTGAAGAAAAAGAAGAGGATAAGTTTGTGAAACTTTAAGCACTAGAAAGCATAAGTACTCTGAGACTGAATGTATGAAGCAAACCTTAATTTTTTTTTTTTACATGCCAGGCGAATGAGGTGCATCAGAAGCCCAGAGGTTCTGTGAAACAGGTAGAAATAAGCTTAGAGGCTATTTAAATAATTGGCCTTTCTCTTTCTTATTTCAGTTGTGCATGACAGAACACTAAATGACATTGATGTTTTTGCAAGCATGTGGCATGCAACACCTAGCTTTACTGCAGCTACTTCTTTACATTTAACTCACTTAGAGCAACATTCACATCTTACGTGGTGCGAAGTGAAAAGCACTCTATGAGTGAAAAATATTATTTCTACTCTTATTTCACCCTGCATGGATATGATGCTGCATGACAGCAGAAATGCTTAGTGAACTTCCCACAGCAAATATGAAGGCTCATTTTGAGAAATTACAGTTCAGTTGCCTAGTGGAATACCTTCCGAAAATGGGGAAGATGGTAACAGGACGTTTTCTTCTTCAGTTTCTGCTTATGACCCGTGTTTTCTTCCAGTGAATCTCAATATACAGGCATAGCTGAGCTTGTCTGGCTGATGAGAGAGAGTTGGCCTCTTGTGACTACTGTATAGCAAACATTCTACAATCTAATGGTTTTTGGAAGACTGAGTATTCTGTCTATATCTACACACTCACACACATGTGAGCACAAAAGAATATATTTAATTTATGCTAGAACTCCCTTTTACTCCATTTTGAATGATGATGGTATGTACTGAGATATTTTTGAGAATTTTTTTTCCTGTACTACACTCAGTCCTACTCTGCACTTCTGTATCTCAGTCTTTTCTTACAAGGCGAGTCTTCAAAATGAAACAAACTTCAGTGCCACAACCATCCACTTTTCCTCAAGCTCATTTTTGGATGGACAGCTAAAGAGAATTGGCATCAAATTGTGCATATGAGGAAGGTTCCATTTTACTGGAGCTGTAAGGATCAAGAGGTCAGACTAAGCATGCTACAGTCATTCATGCAAAGAAACAACATTGCTGTGTTGCAGGAGTATATAAATGGCTTTTTGTTCCAACTTTAGCATGAAATGCGAAGTTTTAGAGTCTAGAAAGTTCAGCGGGCTTTTTAACTATGTCCTGTGAGAAATCTGTTTACTACTGATTATTACGTTCTTCACCCTAGAGTTTCTCTAAACAATGGCTCTCTTTTGTAAGGCATTGCAGCGTACAGCACACAAGCATACAAGTAAAAGCGCAAGGTAATAGCAAAAACACATGCCTCATTATGTACCCTAGCAAAAAGCAAGATAAGCTAACAGGTTACACCTAAACAAGTAATCATTACTGTTCATTATTTTACAGACATTAAATGGGCTATCTTGTTGAAAGCTCTAGTCAAGAAAAGGTAACCCAGAGAAGGCCTTTCCACAATGCATTCCACAATGCAGAGCTCCCCGCTGGTGCCCATGACTCACAGCCACCCTGGCTAAAGTGGATCCAAAGCTAAGAGGGCTAAATGGGAAAGTCTGCCCAGGCAGGCCTAAGGGTGAATTGGCCGGGAGCTGTGAGCAATGAAGGGCATGTGGGCTTGATCAGCAGCCCATGACTAACAGCAGTCTTTTATTCTCTGCTGGTACTTCCCTAAACAGAGCTTCTGGGTTAAGAGTTCCTTTTTATGAACATAGGTAAATCTTAAAAGGCTCCATAAGAATCAATGAAAGCTTTTAATGTAAGTATGGGGTGTGCACAGGAGAGAGAGAGAAGTAGAAGAAAAGAAGAGAGAGGGAGTAGAACAAAAGAAGAAAGGAAGGAAAGCCAGCAGGTTCAAAACCAGCACCAGAGACCTTGCCTCCACTCACCACAAAACTTAAGGAAAGGCATAATTCTCCACAATTTACTCGTATGAGAAAGTGAAGCACTCTCTCTCACACACACATTCACCCTTTCTCACACTCTTTTCCTCCTGCTATCAGAGACATGATCTACCCTTAGTTAGTCTTTAAACTTCTTTAAATTAAAATATGTAAATCTTCCAGATTCTCGGGGTTTGTCCGAGTAATTCCTGGTGACACAACCCCCATCTGATGAAATGGAGAGTTGCTAAATTAGCAAAGGAATGATTGAAGACAGGGTTCTGTCTTCATAGTAGGACTCCTGTTTTATCAACATCTAGCTTTAAGGAACCCTATAACAAAATATATATGCTTGCACATTCATGTTCCTGCATTTTATCTTCTGTCCAATTAGACTCTGAATTTATCAATATTATGATTATGTGTATGTGTCCTATTGGTAATTTGGACTTCAGTCTATGCACTTGCTACCCTCAGCCTCAGAGATCTCAAATGTGTAGGCACCATTTGATCTACTTTCCCCAAATCAGTACTTTCTCTATTTGTGGCTCTTAGTCACACACAAAATCCCTACATGTAACACTTCAAATACAGATAGACAGTACCATCACAAAATCCATGAAGACTGAATCTAAAATGAGATGCCATACCTAATCATCCTGTTTTAGATCTTTTGAAAGTTAGTGGTCCAGTTTCTGTCTGGGGTACTAGATCATTAGCCTGTGTGTGCAGCCTCTCAACAGAAAAGTAAACTACATTTTAAGTTGCAACAGAGCAATTAATTCCAACCTGGTCTGGTGGGAGGTGTCCCTGCCTATAGCAGGGGGGTTGGAACTAGATGACTTCTAATATCTCTTCCAACCCAAATCATTCTATGATTCTATGATTTCCTTCTAGTGGATATCTAACAACTATGTGCATCAGCTACATAGCATTACCATAGAGCAAGAAGAAAAGTTTTTATGTTTGAGAGCAGAAAACAGAAGGAACTGCCAAAGAACTACTAAAATATGACATATATGAAGACTTTCTTGCACGATATGCTTCAGTTTAGACTTTCACAGCAATTCTCTGTATAACACTTTATGTTTTAGTCACTTACATGAGTGAGATATTTGAGTACCTGATATTCTTGAAAATGTTTATCCTTAAACATACACCTGCAATAGAAGCTACTATAATTTTATTTCAGAAGAGGAATATACGGTGTGACTTGCTTCAGGCAGGAAATCTACAGAATATGGATATCAGAAGTCCCTACACAATCACTGTGTAGGCATTTCCTATTCAAATAGACGTTGAGGGTTTTTTTTTTTTTAGTTGATGACATGTCATGATATCTTTTAAGTGAAAGAATCTATTTCTATTCTATTTATATGTTTTTATATGATCTGCCTAAGTGTTTCAACTTATATAGGAATTTACCCTGCAATAATTCATATTAGTAAATGTTGAATGTTTTCATTTTTTTCAAGTCTGGATATTGGAAAAAATATCTTGAGAAAACTAAACTTTCATGCTGTCATGTGGTGTTTATGTACCTGATGTTATTTCTTTCTCCCATACTTCAAGACTGAAGATAGAATCAGTGAGGCTGATCTGCTACTGTTTTTTTGTATGCTGCTCTAAGAATAAGTGGAAACAAAATATTAAGTACAATTTTGGAAATGTTGGATCCTCATTTTCATGACTTTTAAAGTGTACACATTGTGTTTTATTTTCTCCTTAGAGTGCACTGATGAAAGTGAAAACAAAAAGATGTTTTGTAAATAAATTAGAGCAATAATGAAATAGATTTTGTATAAATTATTAATTATATGGCTGTAGGTTGACAGGAACAGAAAATTTTGGAAATACTGTCTAAAATTATTGTGAAGTATTGCTAGTTGTTAATATGTGTGCACCTCTCTGAAAAATGCAAATCAACATTAACTTATTATTGCATTGTAAGGACTCTTACCTCAGTGACCTCATTGTGTGAAATATCTGCCACACTGTCACTGAAAAATCATGGCACATTCAAAACAAAGGCTACATGGCTATGACGCAAATGGAATATTGAAGGTCTATGTTGTATCTCAAAAATTCATTAAATCAAGCGTCTAAGTCAACAGATGAATTTTTAAAGCACATGTTAATTTTTTATACACATGTAATGTTGGACATATTCGTCCATGATTTTTTCCTTTTAGCCTACTGTTAATTCCAAGGTGAAGGCTAGAAAACAGCCTGTGTTTTCATTCTGAGTCGAGTTCATTTCTTCAGGCCTTACCCTTCTGCTTTTACCTGTCGAAACACTGCATATTTGTTCAATCTACCTACTCAGAAACAAAAAGCAGCAGGAAAAAGACAGAAATTTAATACAGACTTATTTTCCCCCCTCCCCTCTCATAATCTCTCTAAGATTTTATTTTAAAAGTTTTCAGAAAAAAATGAGTCGGTCTAATTTGGCTAAAAGAATTCCTCACAAGGTTATTACTGTGAGGAACAAGATTATTCTTCCCATGAATGATCACAGCCCAGCCAAACCTGAAAAGCACTGAACGATTTCCAGTTGTGGCAGTAAGGGAGAAGGTATTTTTACTCTAAGGGGGAGTTAATGTCCATACTCCATGTAATTGTCATTTGGAATCATATAATACATTTCTGAAAGTGAACACTCCAAAGCATATTTAAAAGCTTTTGGTCTGAAAGAAGGAGACAGGCAGCTTTCACCAGAGAATAAACTGGGAAAATGAACTTTTTAGGAGAAGAAACACAAAGTCACTTGGGTGGAAGAGAAGACAAACAAAATAAATGAATAAATTTGTAAATAAATAAAGCCACTGTTGGAAACAGCAGAGTTGAATCAGACTGTGGTTAGAATGTCTTGGTGAGATCACCACAGCTTTTTTCCTCTCAGTTTTCTTTGAGACGGACTACACATAAATGGACTCTAGAGGCTGAGTCGACATCAGAAGGAATTCAGTGTGGGGAATCCTCCTCTGGACGGAACTATGCTGAGACCCTGTACGAGGTCCCACACGCAAGCAAGGTACTGCTTTTTCCCTGTGTGTGCAGGGATTTTTCCCAGTAGGCTCTTCATATGCAATGAAGAAAAACATGCTTAAAAAATTTTAGTACTACCTAGACTGGTCTTTAAACAAAACTCAAGAAAAATAAATAAATATGGTCACAGGAGATTTTGTGTAGAGTGCACTGTTTGAAAGTGACCCTGACAAATAACACTTCACTTTTAATAAAAATAGGCTAATACAAGGCCTTCACGATCCTGCTGAGCTCTGCAGATTATTTGGAATAATGTTTCACTGACCATCAAATTTATATAGTTCATCTGCCCTCTTAGTGTCTAATTTTTCTTTTCGTCTTGCATCAGATGTTCTTTCTGCTGCCATTGTAAGCTGCCACGTTAAAAATAAATGCATGAAGAAATATCTTGCTCTTAGGGAAAAAAAAAATAATAATCTGGCTTCCCCTGAGGAGGTTGAACACTTACATATTACTCTTTAAGGGTATAAAATTTTCGGGAAAAATGTTCAGTTTTCTCAGCCCTGTAACAACACACAGGATATTATTATATTATTTAATAACAAGTGATAGGCCCATTAGAAAGTCAGGGGACTTCTCCAAGGTCACTGGGGATGGTTGTACAAGAAAAGTGATCATTTTAAGAGAAAGGCATACACTCCTGTTAGAAGACCAGATTTACTCTTTTTCCTGTGATTTCTTAGATGAATAAAATGTAGTCCAGAGAATATACTGCTCCCATCTACATTGTTTCATTAGAGAATCCACTCTTTTCCCGTGACTAATGATACCATAGCCAAGCTATTTAGTTTCCTGACTACACCTTACCCTTCTTCAGGTCTTGCTCCCCATAGGCTCAGCAGAACTCACTAATATCATACATGTGATATGAGACAAGAATTTCTTGTTGTTTTTTTTGTCTTCCAGTGCTCAGTGATCCAGAACATCTATAGTGCAATTAAACAGTAGGAAATATTGGACTTTTGATTCTTTTTATTTTCATTTACTTTTTTTTTTTATATTTCAATGTGTGTATATGCACAAATTAATATGTAATACTACTTTCTTGTCTTATAGATATGTCTGAAAGAAACTTCACCCAAATATTACAGTGATTCAATAAGCATAGCTATAACCATAATAATAATCCCAAAATATAATCCAACAATGTACCAAACAACTATGCTAAAATGTACCCCCCATATTTTTAGTCTCTTCTTTTCTTATGATTTAAGCTGTTATTTTGTTTTCTTATTTTCAAGGAATGCAAGGTGCTCTACTTTCTAAAAGATTTTTAAAACTCTATGCTCATATGACATTTAGACTCTATACTATCTGAAGCTGTGACATGGTTATTAACATTTCTTTCTGATATGCACAATTGCGGAAAAAATGTATGTAACTAACTTCAACAATAGCTGAAAAACAATAGATGCGATTCTAATGTGAAGTCTGTATTTGGTTTCTGGATTGTGGTTTTTTTTTTTCCTAAAAGTAGGATGTGTCAAATTTCCATGTGTTAAAAAGAGCCAACATTCTTTCTCTACTGTCAAACAAAAACCTGGATGTCATTTAAGGTGACATAATGCCTCCTTTTCATCCAAATGCAACCAAGAATATCTAAATGTTACCAAGCAATATGTTGGTGACTACCTTTCTTTTTCAAAACTAGTTTCACAGGAAAATGACATAGTTCTTTCACAAATATTTTGCTCTGAATACATTTTTATTGTTTTACACCAATTTAAAATTGAAGCTATTTCCCTATGCATATGGGAATATTAAAATAATTTTGGAATATTAATGACAGATCTAAATCAGGATATTTATGTCAATTATTTATAACACCATATGCAACAGCTATAGAGAATTTGGAAGATGGAAGAACTAACTTTGAAATAGTTCACAGCATAATTTGTTGTGAGAAATCATTTGCAAAATACCATATTTTGAAAGTAACAAGTGTTGCCCAAACCAAAAAACCCTGTGCATGTCAGTTAGTAGTTAGTTTAATAAACTCCATGTGTTATTACCTTGCTCACTTCCAGCATACCATAAGGCCATCTAGTGATTTGCATGTTAGACTCCTTATTTGTTTTAATCCACAGCCTACTTTTGGTAAGGGCACAGTCTTCCAAGAAAATGTTCACGTAATTGAATTATCGGCATAATTTCCTATTAATTTATTATGTTATAATTAATATTAATTATTGGTAACTATAATTAGCATTAAAAGTAGATTCTATTATAAATGCAATGGATACTATTCTCTACCTTTTTGTCTAATAAAAATTATCTATTAAAATCATTTTACTAGATACATTCATGTAGACATATGTCATTTTATTTCTTATACTACACCTGCAAGTGTAAGCCCTTAATTCAGTCACTTATTCCTGTCACCTTTCTATGAATCTTTTCCATTGTTTTTAGCAACTTTATTTGAACGATAAACACCAATAATAGCTTCATTTACACTACATGCAGAGACAATAATACTTGATGTTTTTTGGATTATACATTTGACTTATCAATGTCACACTTCACTGTAATTTCAGCAACATTACCATTTTGACCACATGTACTTCTGTTAGGTATGGTGAAAATACAGTCCCTGTTTTCGCAATCTTTACACATACTAGGATGTATGCATCCTAGCAAAAGTAAAAGCAAAATTTCATTAATCAGATTTGACAGAGTTTTTTGGTAAAACCAGTGACACACTTCCTCACTGAAGCCAGTGGCAAAATTAACGTGGAAATCAGCAAAGCAAGGATTTCTCATTCACTTCTAAACTGCACCGGGGACCACACTGGGGAAACACACAAAAAAGAAACAATAATATTTAACTGCACACTCAATTACAAATGAGTGTCTTCCTTTTTTCAAGGCATGTAGTTGAACAAGGAGCTTCAGCCTCTTGCTGAGTTAGGACGGTTGCCAGCGAGACTGAAATATTATTGATATCTTTAATTTTTTTACTTTTTATTGAAGTTTTAGGTTAGAACCACAGTTAATTTTTTGTTTTCCCCAGTGTGTCCCTCACTCCAAATAAAAACTACTATTCACAGCACATAAAAAATATGAATACGACAATGCATATTATCCCAAATGTACAGGGCAGAATGGGTTCTGTCATTATATCATATACTAATTGCCTGTATTTTATATTAATCAACCCCTATCAAAAACATGTTGACGAGGATAGAGAGTATCAGATATTAATATAAGACTTTTTAAAAAAAATTAGTTACCTGTTGGTTACGCTGTACAGGATATTACAAGGCAGTTGTAAGAAATACTGTACACCAGCATAACACCTGAGTTCTGATTCTCTTTCACAGTACTGCCTTTGTAGACCAAAATTTTCAAGAATGTTAAATATTTTGCAGCTCCCCATGAAAACAGTAAAAGTAATCCCAAAGAAGTTTTTTAAAAAATCAAAATCCCACATAAAGAAACAAAAATACCAGAGGCAGGTCAATTTATGGTACCAAGCCACAAATGGATGCTTCTCTGGAATGATGTGCTATTAGAAAGGTCAGTTTTACAAGCATAGAGGTGTGCTACCAATTTATTTTCATGCATCCTTAACAGGTTCTATTTTGTCTCTCATCTGGTGCTGAAGAAAGGTATCGATTGCCAAAAGGTGTTCTAGCTGTTTACTCTTAACAAAGAAGGAATTTGGGACAACTTTTTTAGCTTATCAGACATAAATGAGCTACATGAAGTCTAGAGCCTCGACGCTGCAGGTGGGAATGGTTATATAAAGCATCATTATTTCCCAAGTATGTCTACCCTAGTTGCTGCCCACTGACACCAGTAATGAATAAAGACAGCTACCAACTTCATCTGTGATTCTCTCAACGCAAAGTCAATTCTCTGACTCTCCCCAACAGTGGGCATCAAAAGGTTGTTAGTTTTTCAAGTTACTCATATTTATTGATCTTCTGTCTCAAAAGCAACAACAGGTACAGCATTTCTAGCCTGTAGATGAATTGCTCGTGCTGTTTTGGGGAGTGAAAGGGTTTTAAATAAGCACTGTTCCCATGAAGCATGTGCTAGATATGGTTTAATTTTAAAAGCTTCAGGAGATTTACGCTGTTCTCATGCACTACTTCACAGGCAGATCTGTCTACAATCATTGCTGTTACAACAGTATGCTATCAGTCAACATTCTCAGCAGTAGCTATGTGCTTGTAGGTACTAGGATATGTAGAAGCAAGAAAAAACATATTGTCCAGCCATCTAAGACAACCAATAAACTGGTTCATGCAAAAGAAATATATTTACTGCAGAGCAGACAAGCTGCTGCTGACTTGCATTTTAAAATCCTCAGAGCATTAGCTAAATGGAGTATCTAACCAGAGAGTGAAAACAAAAATATCTTATTTTTTCCCCTTCTAATACAGCTGATCTAATACAGAAGGAATAGTCACTTGTAGTCCTATCACATCAGTTTGTTAAACTCCCACCTTCGAGTAACACAATCATGTTCCCCCCACACCTTCGAAATCATGTCTGCAGCTAATCACTTCTGTGGTTTCATAAATTTTACTCTGGCTTTTGGAGAGTTTTGCAAAGAAGCTGAAATGAAAGCAGTTTTAATCTGGTTCTATTCTCTGATAACATAATAGCAGGTCCAGACCATGCTTGGGAGAGTAACGTTAACAGCAACATCATTTTCTGGCCTAGCAGGATACTGATAAAGCATTGGCAGTATTGCAACATCAAGACAGTTGGTGTCAAAACATGGAGCGGGCAAGGCACAGTATTTTTCTAACGAAAAGGATGATGGGTAGAAGAACAAATGAATGCTGGATTATGCCTACTTACAGTCAGACAGACAATTTTAGTAGGGTGCCCTGTAAGAAGCAGTATGGAGACTTTTGCTCTGATATGAAACCCAACCATTGCACAAAACCTGCACATATAAGCACAGCATCAAACCACCTGCAGCTGCCTGCTGAAAAGGAACAAAGGAGACAGGGTATCCAGGAGTTTGGTGAAGTCTACAAAATACTCTTTCTGGATCTGGACTTTAGCCTACTGTTTGCATAACTCCGGCAAGAATTTTCCATTGTATGCTTGTACTATGCCAGGTTATAAGCTGCCAAACTGCCTGTGCACTGTTCATAAGCCAAATTCATGAAGAACGACTAAGGCCGGCACAAGAGTTGATGAACTACAATGCTTTTTATAATATATATCAGACATTGAGAAAGATTGACTTCTCTACTCCAACACCATTCCTCAATGCAGAGAATCAAGATAAACTCCCAGCTGCTGCTTTAGATTCAATTATGAGAAGCTCTTTGTCATTCCTAACAGTGGTTTGTAGAGACCATGGCTGAGACACATCAAATAAGCAAACTGAAGACTGCTGCAGTCTTGCTGTTTATGTCAATTTTGATTCATTGACACAGACAACACTTCAGTTGTAACTGCAGGAAGACACAAACATTAAGCAAGCACAAGCAAAACAAGCAATTTTTTTTTGTTTTAAACCCATTAATTTTCAACAAAACACAGGCCTCCTTGTCAACAACAGCGCAGAGATCAAAAATGCATTGTTCACAGTGAGTCTGTGACATGTTTCATTCTATTCACATAGTTTTCTCAAAGCTGATGGTACCTAAAATTTTGGTATATATATTCGCAGGCATGGATGGGAGATATTTGCTGAAGAATCACATTTCACTCAATCATGGATAACATGTGCGCACTACAGTTTAATTCTCTAACTTAGTGGTATACTGAGTAAAAGAGGAAGCAAAAGAGGATTAAAACCCCAAGAAATCAAAATAACTTTATATTTTCTACCAAGATCATTCTTAACTGTTCATCCGTACAGCATGAAATTTATTTACAGAGTTCCAGGAAGGTTTTAAGATCCCACTTAAAACAAGATCAGATCCAAAGGTTAGTGATGAAATCTGATACCCTTCCAATGATACAGCAGAAGTAGAAATTTGTTTTAGATCAACACTGTTTGAAATCTCTAGCCCCTGAACATCAAGGCTTGGGCTAAAAAATAGTTTTTTACTGTGATTTCTTAACAGACAGTCTCTGTTTTAACTGCAATGCTGCTGTCAAGCTCTAGAATGTTAGTTTGAAAGCAAACTCAGATTTAGAATATAAAATGATCAACTGCTGGAGAATTTCTAAAAAAGAGGGAGCAGGGGTCCTGATCTGTGAAGGCATTGGATCAAATCCTAATTTTCAAAACAACATGTTCCTTCTCATGTTTAAACATAACTTCCAAAATAGTCAAAAATGCAGTGAGCTTGTAGCAGAGACAAGACTAGTGAAATACATTTTAAAAACCCACAGGCCACTTCAGGAAACTTGGAAAATTTGTTCTCCTCAGCTTCTTAAAAGGAACATTTAACATGTACATTTAACACCCTTTCCAAAATTATCACCTTATATTCCAATTTGGTTCCTGCTCAGCACAAGGTTATAAACGAAGAAAAACAATGAAGATAATAAACATCACACCAGTCTTAAAGAAGGGTATAAGAAGGATCTAGGGAACTAAAGGCTAGTAGCTCAGCCTTATCTCAATTCCTCAGAAGGGGATAGAGTGAATCCCCCTGCAGACACTTGCAGCTACAGGGGACAAAGTGACTGGGAGCACCGAGGATGGATTTAGCAAGGGCAAATCCTGCCTCACCAATGTGACTGCCTTCTGCAGTGAGAAGACTGGTACTTCGAGTTGAGGAGATGCCACTGGGTGCTGTACACTCTGACTTCAGCAAGGTTATATATCAAATAAATTACCAGAGTGCCTTAGCAGTTGATTTGTCTTTTTATCCCCTTTGTAAAGATTTTTAATTAATCTCAAATAAAAAAATAATAGTATAGCACACATATACTGCTTTTGTCTACTCTTTCAGAAATGTTAGATTATTATGTATATGATATGACATATTTCTTTGTATTAATCATATGAACTATTGTCTTCTGGACTAACCCAGCTCTCAGTCTCTCCTCAGTTGCTCTGTGCTCCAGCCTTGACCACTGCAGGCACCCTCTCCCAGGTTCATCATGGTCTGTCTTGCACTGGTAGCCCAAACCTGAACCTGGTGTAGTTTTGCTGTTGCTAAGCAATGGTGCATGATCAGTGCCTAGTCCCACTGGCTGCACTCTTGATGGTGCACTCCCTGGTGCAGGGCTGCTTTGCTGCCCAGGTGCTCTGCTGCCTCCTGGCAGGTTGCTGCTTCCCAAGGCCCCCAGGGGCTTTTCTGCAGAGCTCTTACTGGCTGGTTGGCCGCAGTCTGTCCTGTTGCAGGGAGGTCCCAGCCTGTTCACCATCCCTGAGGCCAGACTTTGGCTTGTCCTTAGGGGAACAACATGGGATTCCCATCAGTCCATTTTTCCAGGTCCCTCTCAAAAACAGCCCTGCCCTCCAGCTCACTGATTGCTCCCCCTACAACCTGATGTCATCCACAAACCATCTTGGAGTGCATTCTGTCCCATAATATAGCCTGTTAATGAAGGCAGCACTGGACATCTTCATGGACACAGCATCACTTCAAGCACTAGATGCCACTAGTTGCTGTCTGTAAGCTGGACTGCACTACCGATCGCAGCCCTTGGAGCCTGTGCATCCAGCCAGCTTCTCACCAACCTTCTCGTTCAGCTGTCCGAACCAGATCTCACCAATTTAGTGATAAAGAGACTCTAGGATACTGTGGCAAAGGCCTTGCTAAATTCAGGGTACATCCAGACCCTACCCAAGGACCAAGGGGAGGCTGACCTGTCTGTTTAACATGGATTCTCCTTCTTACTCTTTTTGAAGATGGGTGCAATGTTTGCTTTTTTTCAGGCACCAGAAATTAAGCCACAACCTTTTGAAGATGACAGACAGCAGCCCTGAAAGACACCAGCCAGATCCCTTTGGTGTGTTCTGTCTGGTTGCACAGACTAGGAGGCTCAGGGACCTGTGTGGCTTGAGGGCAGATCATACCAGTGAAAACTAAGGCAAAAATGTCCATTTGCCATCTCCATGTCTGGTCACTAGCTTGCTTGCCCCATGTAGCAACAGGCCCCATGTAGCAACAGACCTGCGTTTTCATTAGTCTTCCTTTTACAGAGAAGTCCACCTCCACTTACTGTGCACTTTTTACATGTTTGAGCTCAGAAGCTCAGTGTTCATGCATGCTAGCTTTTTCTGCCAAACTTGCTTGACTTTTCAGACATTGAAATGAACCATTCTTGTGCTCTGAAGAGGCTATCCTTGAAGACCATCCAGCTTTGTCCTCCAGGACAAAGCAGGTTCCTGAGTAAGGTTAAATCCCTGAGCCTAAATTTGAACAAGTTCGTAGTCACAGAATCAGGAATGAACCACTAATTTGGCTAAAGCCATTAACTTTAAAGTGTCAATTATTAACACTCAGGCTCCCTTCAGCTAGTTACTTTACTTAGTAATCCAACATGGCAAAATAGCATCGCTGAACTCTTTACAACTTCAGCATTTTTTATGGTGCTTATGATTCACATGAGAGCTTACATCCCCTTCAGCACTTTGATTTTAGACCATAGTATTTATTCAGCTCTTGCTTTCAGTGCTAGCAGAATTAAACTGTATTGAAGGGTCCCCAGAGGCTTACAACCAGAAAGTGGAGAGTGACAAGAAGAGTTCATTTACTCCACTTCCTCATCCTGTCCACATCGTAGATTCAAAGAATCAACAAAAGCTATTGGCAGCTTCAGTATATTTACTTTCCATGGCAGAAGGGTTTAGTTGTACCTTGAGGCAAAAAAGCAGGTTAGGGTTCCCTCTCCAATCTCCTGTTTTAACCATAGTAGAGGACTCCCAAAACTTCTGGTGCCCTCAGCACTGTGCTGTCAATTTCCATTTGAACAAATCTACACTAAGGAACCATAAATGCTACCTATGAATGGTTATTTCAAGTGTTGCTGTTAATATATAACAAGAGCCTATGAGGTCTGGCTATATAACACATGATTCCAGATTTCATAGCCTCATTGGAACAGCTCTGCAAGATTATTTAGGCACTGAACTTTTTATTGGTTTTAGCAGGAACCAGCCAATTCAAGGACCTTTGAAATACCAAGTCTTAAGCACCCCAAGGAGTGGCTGAACCCTGTATCGCAGCTATGTAAAATGAAACTTATATGTGTTCCTTATAAAGGTTTCAGGCCCATCTTAACTGATCACAAAGAGTTTGGGAATTGGTAGATAAGAACTCTCCTAATATTCCTACAGTCCCATTGTAAGACCTTTAGACAACATGCAGAGAATTGTCAGTTTCCAGGATAACTCTTCAAGATTGCAGAAATTATTAAAGAGGTGCGTTTAATTGTAAATAAAAAATTAGTAACTTACGCTTGACCAGACTGATATTTCCTCAAGAAAATCTACCAGTCTGCCCTGGCTCCTCTGTCTTGCTTCTGTTCTTTGGGATTTTCCCCCTCGTCTGCATGTGAGGTTTGCTGCAAGAGTGACACCAGACCAAGCCAGAGAGGAAAGTGAAGCTGTAAGGGACTAATGATCTTTTTTTTTTTTTTTTTTTAATTAGGACATTTTTTCTCTTCAAACAATCATGGTGCAAACCAAGGAGCATCACTAAATTAATGGACCATAAGTGACTTCCTGGACTGAAGTAGGCTGATTGAATAATCAAATTCAAAGGCCTAATGGAAATAATAAGCCTTATTCAGTCTAACCTTGCAAAAAGAAAAAAAAAAAACTTACTTAGAGGTTTTATTGGAATGTTTTTTACATCAAATGCCTAATGAGATGGGAAGCATGCATGAATAATTATTTTTACTTACTGCTCCTATTAAAGAAAAGATGAGCTATAATTCTTTCAGTCAGAAATAAAAATTCTTCCCTGATCATTAACATTAAATTGGCTTTTTACTTTTTATTCAAAGAAAGCAGCACATCTAAATTGATCTTCAAATAGGAAGAATAAATATGTCTTTAATAAAATGCATGTTTTCCCCTATCTTCTCTTTATAATATTTTTCGTTATTTTCAAAGTGTTTAATGGTAATGGTAGAAAAAAAAAATCACCTTAGCCCACAGCAAAAAAGCTCACAAAAAACCCACCACTCTTGGAAGTGTAACTGAATTAGAGCGGGTCCAGAGGAGGGCCACAAAAATGATCAAAAGCCTGGAACACCTCCCCTGTGAGGACAGGCTTAGCGAGTCAGGGCTGTTCAGCCTGGAGAAGAGAAGACTCCAAGAAGACTTGATTGTGGCTTTTCAGTACCTAGAGGGGGCTTATAAGAAAGATGGGGATAAACTTTTTAACAGGGCTTGTAGCAATAGGACAAAGGGTAATGGTTTTAAACTAAAAGAGGAGAGGTTTAGACTAGATATAAGGAAGAAATATTTTACGCTAACGGTAGTGAAACACTGGAACATGTGTCCCAGGGAGGTGGTAGATGCCCTGTCCCTGGAAACATTCAAGGTCAGTTTGGACGGGGCTCTGGGCAGTCTGATCTAGTGGACGATGTCCCTGCTTACTGCAGGGGGGTTGGACTAGATGACCTCTGTGGTCCCTTCCAACTCAAACTATTCTATGATTCTATGATTCTATGAATTGTTTTCAAGCATCAGCTGTAAAATTGTTTCAACTTTTCTGTGATAACAGCAGTACTGACAGCAACTCCAAGATTTAGTGTTGAAGTTCAGAAGTCTCAGTAGACTTTTAAATAAATTTTCCAGAGGAAAATGATGCACTGATATTGAATAAACTGGTTACTAAATCTCAGTAGGGAGCAAATATTAGTGGAGAAGTATATGAATTTTGACATTAAGTGACAAAGGTGTCTTATTATGTTGAGCCTTTAAAGTTGCTTTTTAACAACCATAGGAATGGGAGCCTCTTTTTTCCACTATATCTATCCTATAACTTTCATGAAAGAGCTCAAGAAATCTTACCATCTATGGTGGATTTTTTTTGGAGGGGGGGCCTAGGAAATGAAGCTACCCAAAGGTTCTCACTCAGACCATCCTGGTTTTATCTGGGACAGAACTGGCTTTTCTCAAAGATAGTGTGAGGCTGTGTTTTGGATTTGTGCTGAGGAAAAGACTGATAACATGCTGATGTTTATAGCTGCTGCCAGGACAGTCAAGGACTTTTCAGCTTCTCCACTGTGCCCGTGTCT
The DNA here is from genome assembly GCA_011057875.1 of Pterocles orientalis. Lineage (NCBI taxonomy): Eukaryota > Metazoa > Chordata > Aves > Pterocliformes > Pteroclidae > Pterocles > Pterocles orientalis. The sequence goes on along the minus strand of WKFP01014854.1, from coordinate 1,616 downwards.
GCAGGTGCGGGAGAATCTGTGAGGGAGCACAGCCCCAATTACTGGCTTAGGATTCAACCTTAGGTTTAGGATTGAGACTCAAATTGGTCAATAGTGTATTCCATATCATGCACATCATGCCTAGGTCATAGATGAGGATCTGTCCGGCAGACCTCTCTCTCTCGAGGTCATCTCCCTCTCCCTTAGGATTGCCTCGCTCTCTTGGTCAGCTCTGGGTCTCTCTGACACATAGGTTTGCAGTTTTGGGACTCTCTCTGCTCCAGGATCTTTAGGTGGAAATGGGCCAACTTTGGTCATTGGGTGAGAGCAGTTGCTGTGTATATCGCTTATTTGTATGTTTGCATATTTACATTTATTACTTTTATTAACATTATTATTATCATTATTATTTTCAGTTTCATTGTAGTCTAATTATTAAATTGTTCCTATGTATCTTTTCCCTTTTACCCCTTTAATTCTCTCCCTCATTTCTGGAAGGGGGAAGGGTAAGCAAGTGGCTGTGCAGTGTTTGGTCAAACCACAACACAGACACAGCTGTATACCAGATAATCACTAAGAAAAAAATTATCATGTATATTTTCCATAAAATTGTAATACGTAATGTTTTGCTGAGAAAAAAAAGGATATAATCTTGGAGCCTTTCACTGTTTAAAGGTGTCTTATATGAAAGATGCAGAAAGACTTTTTAACCAGGCTTGTAGTAACAGGACAAGGGATCACAGAATCACAGAATCACAGAATGTTAGGGATTGGAAGGGACCTCGAAAGATCATCTAGTCCAATCCCCCGGCCGGAGCAGGAACACCTACATCAGATCGCACAGGAACGCAACCAGGCGGGCTTTGAATGTCTCCAGAGAAGGAGACTCCACAACCAATCTGGGCAGCCTGCTCCAGTGCTCTGTCACCCTCACTGTAAAGAAGTTTTTTCTCGTATTCAGGTGGAACCTCCTATGTTCCAGCTTGAACCCATTGCCCCTTGTCCTGTCACTGGCTGTCACAGAGAAGAGCCTGGCTCCATCCTCCTGACACTCACCCTTCACATATTTATAAACATTGATTAGGTCACCCCTCAGTCTCCTCTTTTCCAAGCTAAAGAGACCCAGCTCCCTCAGCCTTAACTCGTAAGGGAGATGCTCCATTCCCTTCATAATCTTCGTGGCTCTGCGCTGGACTCTTTCCAGCAGTTCCCTGTCCTTCTTGAACTGAGGGGCCCAGAACTGGACACAATATTCCAGATGCGGTCTCACCAGGGCAGAGTAGAGGGGGAGGAGAACCTCTCTTGACCTACTGACCACCCCCCTTCTGATACACCCCAGGATGCCATTGGCTTTCTTGGCCACGAGGGCACAGTGCTGGCTCATGGTCATCCTGCTGTCCACCAGGACCCCCAGGTCCCTCTCTCCTACACTACTCTCCAACAGGTCAGTACCCAACTTATACTGGAACCTGATGTTGTTCTTGCCCAGATGCAAGACTCTACACTTGCTCTTGTTAAATTGCATTAAATTTTTCCCCGCCCAAATCTCCAGCCTGTCTAGGTCTCGCTGGATGGAAGCACAGCCTTCCGGCATGTCAGCGACTCCTCCCAGTTTCGTATCATCAGCAAACTTGCTG
>WKFP01014853.1:2136603-2221088 GCA_011057875.1 Pterocles orientalis | reverse complement strand
TCTTCTATATACTGGGTATGACGTGCATGGGATGGAATAATTGGTCAGTCTGCTTCTCAATCTTTACCTAAAAGCAAATCCCAGGCTAGAAGCCAGACTGTCTCTTCCCCCCCAAAAGGCTGAATGTATGTCCTTGAGAACAAATAGCAACATTTTAGCAATAACTATAAACGTTTTTCTCTTATCAATTCTCTCCTGAGCAGGAATCCAAAACATAGCTTCTTGATAGCTATTTATGAAGAGAAGGGAAAAGGAAAAAAAAAATTAACTCTGCTCTGCTTAACCCACGACACTGGTGAAGAATTTCTGAAAGGTTTTCTGATCGGTTTTCTGATCGGTCTAATCTAAAAGCACAAGATATCCAAGTTTCTTTCTTTCGTCTTTCAGATTTTGATGATCACAATTTCCTTTTACAGGAAAGAAGAAAAAAATGGCTACAACGGCTGCAAATACTCAAAGACAAACAATAGGCTGCGAGGAATACAGTCTGTACAGTAGCTTAAGTGAAGATGACCTTATAAAGATGGCCATCCAGCAGAGCTTGGAGGAGGACCCCACAGGCCAGCCAGCTGCCCAGAGCCACCAGAAGTCAATGGTGGCAGGTCCCAGTGAGACAGCCACCGCCAGCCACGGCAGCAGCCACAACCCACCCTACCACATCTACCCCTGGCAAAGGTGAGTGAGCGCCTACCGGGGCTGTGCCAGCCCAACAAACACCTTCCCTGGGAAAAGCAAAATAGCTTCCCCTGTCCAAACACGTGCTTTCTAATTAGCTTTACCAAGAGGCTGCTCTGCAAGTCTGTCATTAGTTCAAATGCCGGAGTCTGCTATAAATCTGACGAGGTCAACAATTTACGCCCTCATGACGAAATGAGAATTAGCTTGTTGTTGCCTGTTTTAAACAACAAATAAAATAAGAAAAGGGGCACTGATACAAGCCCTCCTGAACAAAGGAAAGCCTGCTGAAGCCAGCAGCTCCCTTCTCCCATGGGGGTGTGCTGCACACCGGGCTTAGGTTTTGCCAGAGAAGGAGCACAGCATTTGTTATAGGAAAACACAGGAGAGAGGCCAACAGGTATATAAAACAGTGTGAGCTGGCTACCTTTTAGATACTGCATACTTTAAAGGGTGTAGTTATGTCAGATCAGAGTCTGACCTCAAGCATACCACTCTCAGCCAAGAGCAGCTCCAGACACCAAAGCACGGCAGCATCTCCCTCCCCTCCAATGCTGGGCTGTGGGTTACAGAGACCTGTTGACAGCTTCCAAACCAGACATTGTTCTCCTTTCATTTTCTAAAAGACAGATTTCTTAGGGGGGATGGGAGGGAGGAAGAGGTTACAAAGTTACCCCAAAAACAAGGAAGACAGAAAAATATCCTTTTAAACTTTTTTTTTTTTTTTTTTTTTTTTTGTTAACAAGCTGGGAGCAACAGAAGTTTTGTTCCTCCTTCTCATAACTCCACTGTCCTCTGCTGCCTGATTCATTACCACCTGTACTTGTTTAGTTTCCAAGGCTGGGAAGATGGGGACAATTTGATGAGCAGTAAGCACATTTTATAGCTGCAGAATTAGGATGCTGTACGGCAGCCAGTTCTGCTCCCATCAAAGGTTGTGGCTTCTCAGTGTCATTACCGTGCACATGTACTGTCAGCTCTGTCACAGTGACCTGATGCAGGCGAGAATAAGGGTTTCCCTGGCCGTTTGGTCCTGTCCCTCTTGGTAGTCCTTTGACACCTGCTGTTTTGGCACAAGGCAGCATCTGCAGTTCTGTGCTTTAACCTGTCCTCCTGTGCCTTTGCCTCAGCCCAGCAGCTTTTGACCTCCCACTGGAGGGAAAAACGTTGCAGCTTGTAGCTCCAGATCCGTAGTGTTGCTGAACTCTTCTGCCACCTGGGAGAGCCTGGCTGGAAACAGAACAAGCACCAGGGGCCCTGGGTCCTCCTCCACCCCCCGCCTCTGACCTGCTTGCGTGACACTTTGGAGGTGATGAGTGTCACCTCGCCTCGTGCCTGTTTCCTGTGCGGTGGTGGCAGGGTTAACCTCACTGTTGTCTTATATGGTCATTTGAATCCCCTGACGCTTCCTCAGAGGGCCAAAAATAATCTCGAGCTGAGCGAGCAGCTGAATCCAGTGCAGAGCAAGCTGTGGCCATCTGCTTTTATTCAAAGCCCTGACCGGCAGGGTTTCTCGCTCTGTCTCTGTGGATGTGTGTCTCTGTTTCTGCCTCAACATGACCTGTTTCTCCTATTCGGAGTATTTCTCTTTATTTCATTCATGTCATCGCCACTCCAGATTGGCGGCCCAGCAGAGAGGCCGTGCTCAGCCGTCCAGCGCAGGGGCAGCCTGGGGGGTCAGGCGAAGGTACGACGGCAGCCTCTTCAGCACATCCCAGCCCGTGTAAGTGCCTCCCTCTCCCTCTCCTGCTTTTCCCTGCAGTCACAACAAGCCTTGCTACCCACTCTCCCCCTGAGCCAGCTCTTCTGGGAGGTGATGGTGTCAAGTGGTGGGAAATGGTGCTGTCCATCTGCAGGAGTTCATGAACTGCTTAGAGGGGTCTTGCTGATCCCTGCACTGCACGCTCTCTGCCTTCCCGCTCCTCCTTCTGACCTTCCAGCTGCCCCAGATCGTGCCCAGGCTTTTGCGGGTGACCCACCTCAAACCTCCCTTGTTCTCTTCTCCCTCTTCATCCCTCTCCATCCCTCCACTGGGCGTGTCCTGGGGACTCCAGGTCATTCGGTAGCTCTGAGGTGACAAGGACAGCAGAAAGGGTGCCTGCACTGTGATTTATTTATACAGGCTGGCTCCTGCATCAACACAGTAGATGAGGCAGGCAGGTGCTGATAGTAACTGCATTGCTATTAAGTTCACAGTTCAACAGTGGAGCAGAGTGGGGAAAAAATAAACAAACCCATAACATTTTATTGCAGTATATAAAGAGGGTGAGAAAGTCTAGTCCTTCAAAGTAAATATTTTATAAATGCTCCCAAGATGTTGTGCCTCTTCCCAGCTAAACCTGCGCTGTCCTGCCACACTGAGAAGGGCTGCTGGTGAGCAATACCACATCTTACCTGCCCAAGGAGGAAACCAACTTGACTGACATTGATCCTCCTGACCACGTTTTGCTGTTGGCAGAGAATAAATAAGCTTAGGTGAACACAGTCATGGATGCAGAAAGCAAACGGTCAAGGGGCTGGCCCAAGCTCTGCCCCGAGCCTGCGTGTAGCGGCAATGTCTGGACCATGATGGGTTTATCACAGCTCTCTGAGAGGGAGAGTAGGTGCAGGCACCCACCTTTAGCTGTCGGATGAAGACAGGAAAGTGTTGCAGGCACCAGTTCTCTGTATCCTGCAGAAAAATCTTCCCTGCCTTTTTTATCTACCCAGATAAAATCTGCTTTGTTTTGTCCATCTTACAAGTCCCACCCTGGATGCACAATTGCAGTGACTACCCCTCCACCACTGTTCTTCCTTTCATCCCTCACCTACCCCTACAGTCTCCCCCACCTCACTCTGCACCCTGGCTGATCCAAGGCTTCGTCCCCGGCTCTCCACTGACATTGCCCTCCCTGACGTATGTGAAAACCTTTCTGCTGAAACAGAAACCCTCTCTCATCCCTTGCCACCTGCCATCTCCCCTTGGCCACGGTGAAATCGCATCCTCTCACTAAGTGCTCTGCACACTTGCATGGTTCTCTCCTGCTCTGGGTGTGATGGGTGGAGGACAAGCTGTTCTTCTGAATCACAAAGTTTAATAGAGTTCAGTCCACAAGAAGGCTGATAAGCTAGCCCTCATCTGCTGCCAGGTGAGAGCAAAAATGTGGCTGGGAAGCCACAGGAGGGCACAATGGCATGACTATGTTACAGCTCTGGCCTCAGAGCCAGAAAGGGATGATAGTCAGCTTCTCCCAGGGAGATGTTGTACCTTTATGCTGCCTGCACCTCATCAGGCTGCCAGGAAAAGACGGAGCTTCCTGAACCCTTCTGTGCTCCACTGAACCTCTTCTGCGGCACTCAGAATTGACCCCACCATCCAGCTCTTCTGCAATAAGTATTTATTATCTTGGCTACTGGTCTTTGAAATGCAGTAATTCTTTTTACTCTCCTACAAGGTTTAGATTTCATTAGATCTTCAGGCTTCCTCCATAGTTCTAATAGTAATTTTTTCTATATCTGACAAAAAACAGGCAGCAGAATGTGTTGGTTTTTTATAACAGTGAAGTATGAGCCAGGCAGAAAACAAGGATTTCACATGGAGATTCATTAAACTTTCTGTACTGGTCTGGAATTTGCTTGGCTAAAGCATCTACAGCTCAGTCCAGCAAACCCCCTCATTTTACTCAGGAATCATTTAAGGTCAAGGAGCTCGACAGAAGTTTGATTCATTCAACATCTGAGGGCTTAAGCAGAATTGTAACTGATTCTTCACGCATTTTTAACCCTACCACAGACATGAGGTACCCTCTGCTTTCACTGAGGTCTCAGCTAACGTGATTCCCTTCGCATTGCTGGGTGCCAGCCCCATGCTCAGACCTCTGCCATGGCCCCCCTGGCACGCAGTAACTCGTTAAGCACTGGTAACTCTATCGTGTGACTGAATCCCGAGGTTGCAGTGAGCAGCCCTGCATGTGTAACATGAACCATTGCACAGAACAACAGATGGCTTCATGGCTTCAGCAGCCTTGTGCCAGAGGCTTTAAAGATGAAGATACTCCATCTCCTCCTCCTCTCCCAGCCAAACATGCTGATTGTTGCTGTTAACTGACTTCAACAAGAGGCTCAATTTCAAATGCCTGTGTAACAATCTATTATCCATACAAGACTAGTAAATTTAGCTTTAGTCCCCAGGATCCTCTGAATACTACAGAGATGCAGGAGTGTCCCTGGAGTTATCAGAAGGTCAGTCAATTCCTCCTGGGTGGGCTGTGGCCAGGAAGGTAGTTGCCTGCTCTAGCTGTTATCTTCTCAGGCAAAACGCCTGGCTTTGTGTCCCGTATCTCCCCCCATTCCAGTGTTGCTATTTTTGTGACTCTGCTGTCTTGAAATCACTGCTTAACAGCTATAGAGAAGGAGTAAGTACCACTAAGTACTTTTTCACCTGGGAAACGGTGTGTTTTCCCATTCCTTGGCACACACGTGTTCACCTGCTTCTGCTCCAGGCCCTGAGCTTATCCTCAGAGAAGCAGCTTGGTGACATTTCTTGCAGTCCCAATATCAGTGTTTGTGGGACAGATTGGGTACCTCTGGGCAAACTGAAATTAATGATGCTTCTGTGAGTTTCAGGCTCGTGATCTGTCCAGTCTCTGCAAGGGAATGAAATCCAGTGCTGCTCCTCTAACCTGCACTAAATGCAGAGGTTGTACCAATGATCTACTTTTTGAGGACTCCTGTGCTGAGCTACCCATATTTTTCCATCTCTGATCTCACTATATTGTGGCATTTTAGACCTTCTGTCATAACCACAGTTTCTAGTTGTTCCCGTCATCACTGCCGTGCATAACCTTCATCACATGCTGTATTCCTACCCTGGAAATTCCTCCCTGAGACTGAGACACGCACCTCCTTCCCCAGTCACTCCACCTTAAAGGCTGCAAGGTATTATCTTCAGAGTTAGTTCAAACCACAAATTCTCCTATGTTTTCAACATTCTCTTGCGGTCTCTCTCTGAAAATATAGTCCACGTTCATTCATAGCAAGTCCCCATTAGAACTGGAAAAACACTTCTTCCTTTGCGGTGTTTGCTGTCCTGGAGCTTAGCCATCTGGTGCATCAGAATATGGAAGCAGGGGCTGCCTTCTCCCCACAGCTCAGCAGGAGCACGAGAAGGTGGTAGGCACACTGAACACTGAACGGCACAGCACAGCAAAGCACCTTGCCCAGAGCCACTGCCTGCCACAAGCAAGGATCCTGCCTGCATCGGCTGAGGGTACCAGCTCCCTGCCCCTGCTGTGCATGCCGAGTAGTGGCATGGTGACCGTTAGGCAGCATTGTGACTCCTGCTGTGCGGGGAGACCCACAGCAGGTCTCACTGTTGCTTTGCAGAAGGACTGGTATGCCCCAGTCAGCCCTGTTCTGCAGTTGCTTTTACAGAGCTCGTAAAATGGGCTGCTGCCTGGGCTGTGCAGAATGCTTGCTTGGCAATGGGAAGGCTTGTCAGAGCAAAGCTCACTTGTAGGCTGCTCATTGTGTCTCATTTCTGGGTGGCATGAAGCACACTTCATACTTTTGTAGATTTTCACAGTGAGCCTCTTCCTGAAAGCTTCAGAATTAGGTAACATCAAAAAAGTTGACTTTCACATTTTGGGTTTGGTGTTTCGGGTTTTTTTTTTTGTTGTTTTTGTTTTGTTGTTGTTGTTGTTGTTTTTTCTGATAAACACTGAAAATATTACTTTGACACTTTTCAGTGATTCTACACATTTCAATGACTTTCTACTCCAAAGAGGCTTTAAAATATTCCCTCCCTTCCAAGTATTTTTCATTCATTCTACTCTGTGTGCCTAGAAGTTACTTGGCCCTGTGGAGCCTGACAGTGGTTTGCTGGGTTGAAATGGACTGTAACACAAACCACTTCACAGCTTGGCACTAGGTCCCGGCTGAGGTTCCAGAAGCCCCTGACTGTTGCAGTTACTTGGGGAACTGCTGACTTGGCTAAGAGGTTTGCAAGAGTGGACTTGCCAACAAAGCTAATGGGTCTGCTCCCAAGCAGGCTTTTAAAGACCAGATTTTCATGCCTTACTGGGACACTGAAGACACATTTTTGAAAGTCTGTAATGTCTGAAGTGGTTATAATTTCTGAAAATTTGAGTATTCACTGCTGAAATAACAGCTGGGGATCTCTAGGGTATGGTCACAAAGGGCAGCTCAGAATTTCATTTAGGTGGATATAATTTTTTTAATCTGCTTTGGCTGAAGAAAGGACAGCCCAGACCACCACTGTAATGTTCGAATAATTTAACCAGAGCTCTCCCTTCTTCATAACTGGTCCAGCTAACTTCTAAAAACAGGCTTGTGCAAGAGAAACGGGAAGTATGTTTAAAATACAAGAAAAAGATTTATTGAGAAATTCTGCTTTAGGGCTAAGCCACATGCAAATCAAAATTAAAATTTTAATCAGAGATGAACAGCGGCAATTCTCTTCAAAGCTGTTCTTGTTTAAGAGATTTCAGGAGAGATGGGGAAACACTCTTTATCAGCAAGTGTCATAAGAGGACAAGGGGTAATGGTTATAAGCTGAAAGAGGGTAGATTTAGACCAGACATTAAGAAGAAATTTTTCACTGTGGGGGTGGTGAGACACTGGAACAGGTTGTCCAGGGAGGTTGCGGATGCCCCGTCCCTGGAGGTGTTCAAGGCCAGGCTGGATGAGGCGTTGAGCAACCTGGTCTAGTGGGAGGTGTCCCCCATGACAGGGGGGCTGGAACTCGATGGTCTTTAAGGTCCCTTCCAACCTAAACCATTCTATGACTCTATGATTCTATGAAACACCTCGCCACATGGAGGAGTGGTGCTCATGGTGGTGTACAGAGCATGGGTAGAGCTAGTCTCCCCCAGCTCCAGATATCTAAAATACAAATTATTTTGTCAGAGATCAGTCACACCTAAATTTTTCCTACACTGAGGAAAGAGATCAGCACCTCCAGACAGTGATTCTTCTGTTGTGAATGGCCAAATCAGAACAGAGAAGTTTTACCTCCACAGGCCAGGTAACAAGACACCTTAGGGCCACAAATACTTAGGCTGTAGGGGTTCACTATTTCAGCCAAACGATACAGTGATGTTGCTGAAAAAAAGCTTCTCAGTAATGAAGGAAGCAGTAATCAGGTTTTTAATCTTGTTTTAAAGACAACTTGACCCTGTTGTGGCAGCAATCAAGGACGGAGATGAAAAAGCAGTATGTAACATGATGAAATCAGGAAAAGACCTTTCTAAACCTAATAAGGATGGCTGGATGCCACTTCATGAAGCTGCATACTATGGCCAAGTGGGTTGCCTGAAGCTGTTGCAAAAAGGTCAGTGAAATTAAAACTAATTCATTACAAAAGGGAGAAGAAGAATATGAATAAACTAAAAAGCAGAATCACCAGCAACCCAATCCTTGCCCAGGACCATGTGTGAAGTTTTTTTTTCAACCTCTCTGAGGGTAAATTAATTGCATATTCTCTTTGAGAACAGGTTTCCAGACTGAAGCCTCTAAAAGTTAGGATCTTCATGAGAAAATTATATCTGGATGGATCTTGCCAAGCCCTGGATTTCTCCTAGTAAAGCCTTATAGCTGAGCTCTCGGCTGTTGCAAGCTGCTTGGCTGCCACAGCTGATGGCAATTACCCCATTTTGCACTAGCTGGAGATCCAGCCCAGTACCTCTTTGCTGGTGCTTGAAGGTGGTTAACTACTATAGTTCGTTTTCAAACTACTACTGTAGAGCAGTTACTCAGCAGCTTTCTGCATCACTGGTGGTGACAGCTGAATATTTTTATCTAATCCATTGACTGATCTAGATGCTCAATCTGAGTTTTAGTAACTTTACAGTATCTTTTTAACTTTGCTTATGGAAAAGGAAAAGAAAATAAACAACTAAAACTAACCTAAAACTCCAAGGATTTTGAAAGGTGGTGGTGATGCAGATACTTGTGTACTTACTGCATGCTACAATGACTTCGGTCTTACTGTTCATTCACAGCATACCCTGGCACAATTGACCAGCGCACACTCAATGAGGAGACGGCTCTCTACCTGGCCACCAGCCGGGGCAACCTGGACTGCCTGCTCACCCTGCTGCAGGCTGGGGCCGAGCCCGACATCTCCAACAAGGCCAGAGAAACACCACTCTACAAAGGTGAGTGGCTGTGTTTCCAAGGATGCTGAGCAATTCTGGCACCATCAAGTGCTCTTGCAATGTGGGGCTGAAACTCAGCAACTAGCTCCCATTTTGCGCCTTCCTCCAGTAGTCCTGGATCTCTTGTGTCTTACCTGCCACGCCACAGCGTCTCTTCTCATCCAGATCAGGAACAGGATCAGTGGCTGCCCTGCGGGGTGCAAACTGCAGCATGGTGCTGAGGGTGGGGTGTGTGAGGCTTAGTGGGGCGCTAAGCACAGGGTGTCTGCACAATTTCCCAAACTTAGGGAAAGCAGAAATCTGGATAGTACAGGAGGATGTATATTTTTCTAAACAGTAGGACCTAAGTAGCTGTCAGAGGTGGGAGTACAGTAACTGTAGACACACCAGTGATTCATATACTGTGTGGGCCAGGCCAGGGTGGGTGCTATGGGAGATGCATGCAGTTATAAACAACTCAGTGAGGTAGATAAAGTGTTTAACATGGAGATGTAACTTTGCTGCTGGCCAGAGAGAACACTTTCCTTAGTAGAACAGCATTACATTCATGATATCATAAAGATTCAGAGATGATCTCTCGCACCTTTGTGTCCCTTCCCCTTTTGTTGACTGCTCCTGTCATGGCTATTTTTAGTGCTGTAAAACATTAGAAGGCACATATCACTGCTTTCAATGGTAATCTTGCCTCCAATTTAGGATACCTGACATTAGAGCTGCTCAGTTTAAAATGCAGTTTAAAATTTCACATTTTTCAAATTTTAATGTAAGAAATTTTAAATTTTAGTTTAAAAATTCTGGCTTATAGTCAGCTAAAGGAAAGCTGCTCAACTGCTCATTAAACACATAGTAGTGGTGGTAGTAGTAGTACTCGTAGTAATAATAATAACAACAGTATGAAAGCACCTTTTAGCCAGAGAAAACCTGCTATCAAGTATGTGCTAGTGTTGATGCAAAGATCCTATCTATCCTCCAGCAAAAAAGGAGTAAAAAAATTATCTTAACAAATTATTCATCCCTAGTATGAAACCAAACTGAACTCTGCAGAGCTATGCATAGGTAATTACAGCACTGCCTAATCAGATAGTTGCTTTCAGTACATGTTAAGTGACACCTGTGTATGGGAGAGGAAGCCATGGCAATGTCCCAAGGGAAGAATGAAAACCAAAAGGCAGGACCCCTGTGAGAAAAAGGCACTATTCTTTCAAAGAAAAAAACAAGTGCTACAGAATGTGCTGGCCTCTCTTTCTGCACATTGTACAACAAATGCTAATTGGGGCTGTAAAGTGGCTGCTTATTCTAGGTGCCTTTGGTTTGGGGTCCCACAGTAAAAGTGTGTAGGAAGCCGCATGATTTGGGATTCAAAAAACAGTGGAACAAATTGGTAGAACAAAAATCACCAAAATACTATTTATTATCAAGGAAAGACCTTTAGCTCAGGATGGTCCTGAACTATGCATTGTTGCAGGATGAGAGAGTGCTACTGACTCACACCATTATTGTTTTTTGAAGGATCATTTTCTGGCCACCGATGGTTTAACCTGTTTTATTTTCTTGTCTGTATAGAGCTTTATCTGAAGTCCAGGGCAGTAAGATAGTTTGCACAGAATTTGGAAAGATCATGTGATTTCTGTAACACATTTGTTTTTCATAAATTATCTCCCGCACCTTGTCAACTCCCTGTGTCACTGTGGTGTCCAGTTAGTACAGATGTGATGGGCTGGATTCCCCTCGGCACTAGGCTTGGCACAAGTGCTGCACAGGACACAGCCTCCTCTAGTTCCTGGCTGAAGATTCGCTTCACTTTCACATCCTTTACAAGCCCCAGACAGTGTCATTTGCCAACAGCCTTGGCCCTCATATTGACCTAGATGGATTTTTGTCTTACTCACTATGGCCTAGTTGTATTATAGTGCCTTATGCTACATGAAATGGACACCACAACACCCAGGATCTTTTCAAAAGCCTGTCCTAGTCACTTCCCTTTTTTCCAAAACAGCCTGTGAGCGCAAGAATGCAGAGGCTGCAAGACTCCTGGTACAGTACAATGCTGATACCAACCATCGCTGCAATCGAGGATGGACTGCTCTCCATGAGGCTGTCTCCCGAAATGACCTGGAGATTATTGATATCCTTGTGAAAGGGGGTGCCAAGGTTGAGTCTGCAAATGCCTATGGGATCACTTCCTTATTTGTGGCAGCTGAGAGTGGGCAGTTGGAGGCTTTGAGATACCTGGCAAAATGTGGTGAGTACAGTTTTGCCATTACATGCCTTTACTAGTTTCATTCTTAATATTTCAAAGTTCCCATTAATTCTCCCTTGCTCAGTTTTTCTCTCTCTAAAGGCAAGACCTACACTGCAGAAGTGCTGAAACCCTATTCCTCCAGATGGCTGAATTGTGTAGGGTCTTTCAGAGAGCATGGTCTAGACACGTGTGCTTCTTCAGCATTCATTCATGGTCGCCTACTTTGGGAAGGCAATATGGTGCTCTATAGTTGTACTGCCTGATGGCTTTCAAAATCCATAATGCTGTACACATGTAACCTAAAATCCAATCAGTCATAAAAGACAACTGTAGGTGGTAATAGATGGCAGAAATTGAACATTTGCCAACTCCATCTGCTCATGAACATGTGCAGTGATGGGCAAGGTTAGCTCTCCTCTACTAATTAATCCTGCTGAAAATAGATAAAGTACTATTGGTATAGTTAATGGATTTACACCAAGGAGAAGCAGACTCACTCTCCCCATGTGTATATGTTCGAACACATAAACAGAGTGAATTTGATTCTAGTTTACAATAAACCCAACTTTTACTGCTGCACTCATGTAAAACAGCTTTACAATAAGCACAACATACTTTACTACTATTCTGAGGCATATTTTATTTACACTGTGGGCTAATATCTTCAATGTAGGTATGAGTTGGGTCCTGCACTTATGAAACAATACCTAAACATTGATGAAGATAAAAAAAAAACCCAACTTTTGAAGCAGTTATTATGGCTAAGCAAGATATACAATTTGGGGAAAAAAAATGTGTTCTTGCTCTCTAGATAGCATTGTCAAGTCGGTTAGTCCATCATACTGCCTACGATTTTAGAAACTAAGCCAGAATGTGATTTGTGTTTCAACTTAGATAGGTTTCCTTAAAGTTCATTTTTGAGAAGAATACAAAGGAGAAAATACAATGGATTCAAGCCACGAAAAGCTCCTCTGAGAATCCAAGAATATCACTGCATTGTTTACTATGAGCAGTGTTCATCATAAAAAGGGTTTCTTTTTAATTTATTTTTTATTAGAAATGTAGCCCTGTGTTACATTTTGTCACTGCAATTCTCCTGATGTTTCCAGCTACAACATCTCCAAAGGGCCAAACACAACACAGATGTTTCGGTTTGGGGTGAGAGCACAGGGAAATGTTCTCTTGAGCAGGGAGTTTTCGTGATCAAATGGGAGACTGATTGGCTTCTTTATTGGAGTCAAGAAGGAAAACTCCAGTGAACTGTCATTCCCATTTAGGATACACATAGAGCAGCCTTCCTGAGGACACCATGGTGCAGTACATTACAGCCAAAACCTAGGCTTTCAGGCCTTAAGTAGCTAGCACTGAAGAAGCCAGATTACAAACTGTTTGTGGACAAAAAGTAGTAGGTCTTGGTTTATTATTGCATATTGTTTATAAACCCAGCACATGCTAGTACTCAAGAAAAATACCCCAAATAATTTGGTAGATCATTAATAATATTTGTCTTTTTTTTTTGTAAAACTTACCGTTGGGGGCCCACCTTGAACCCTCATAAAATGAAGAGATACAGCCTCAGGTGCTGAGTTTTGAAATGAAACATTCTTTGACTAAGGCATGCCCAAGTAAAAGTTGATTGGAATTGTTGCTCAGTACCGTGCAGATATCATATTATAGAGTCTTATTTTAGCCTGGATATGTACTAAAATTAAAATATAGTATAAATGTACTTACAGTGTGAATATATAGAGTATAAATAATATGTATAAATATAAATAAATACATATCATACACAGATAACCATAGAATTTTGGAGAACACTTATTGAGATCATCTAGTCCAAACTCCTGCTCAGGAATAGTGTATATTGTGTAAACACACAAATACTAATGGAATTATTGTGTCTAAAGAAAAGGCCATGCTATATGAAGAACAACAGATTTTAAAGTTTTTTGCCTTTAAGGTACAGCTGAAAGGAGCCTGGATTTGTGCTTGGAAGGTGATGGTTGCCACCCATGTTAAACTGTTCTTCATAGAATTCACATCATATTAAAAGCCAGTGGAGATCGCAGATGACCTCATTCACATCCCCATCCAGCACATTTTGTAGCTCCAGTGTCATGGAGATGTACATGTTCATTCAAAATACGTTCTTTTAATCTGATTTTAACCTTTTGGTGCTACAAAGATTTTCTTCCTTCCTAGGTGCTGATATAAATACTCAAGCCAGTGATAACGCCTCTGCTCTTTATGAGGCCTGTAAAAATGGACACATACCTATTGTGAAGTTTCTTTTGTCCCAAGGAGCAGATGCTAACAAAGCCAACAAGGATGGCCTCTTACCTCTTCACATAGCAGCCAAAAAAGGGATCTGCGAGTAAGTTTTAGTTCATTTCATGGTTTTATCTTTAGATCTAACTCCGAGCATTGTGAGCAAAGGAGCTGCCCGTTGAGAACTGGGCTTTCCACAGAGCTCAGGTTGGAAATTACAAGCTAAAGAGTGTGTTTGCGGTTTGGGATGGGATGAGCGGTAATGTGGTGTGCAAGATTCCTTTAGCTTTGCCAAGATATCACCTATTACAGCTAAATAACCTCATACATCTTGGAAGTGGGTTAAACTGAGCTCCACAAATTATGCTTGAGATGGAAAAAAAAAAAAGCCTTTGGGGCTAGTCCTCAATAGCTATTGCAGCATAGTTTGCAATAATTTTCCTATATGAGCCCATTGTGATTCTTCTGCACAAGCAGAACATGTTGCATTCATCTCTGGTGTGTTCAGGTTTTACTAACAATAATTCAGATGCTGACAGTGGGAAGTGGTTAAATGAATCTCCTGGGCATTAGTAAGGTAGATTGTTGCTAGAATATGGTGTCCAGTTCTGGTATCCTCCCTTTCAAAAACTTTTCAGGGAATTGGAAAGGCTTCAGAAGAGAAATACAAGAATTACTCACAGTCTGGAAAATATACTTTATTAGTGAGCGATTAAATGACTCTTATATGTAATAGACAAATGCGTAAAAAGATGCAGTGATTTGTTTCTGAAATTAAATGTGTTTGGGATAGAGCTGAGCACATTCTTTAAACAGTGAGAAAAGTAACTAACAGAAAAAATAGCCAACAATTGGATAGAATAACAAGTCCTCTGAAGCAAAGGTGTTTATAGGAAGAGGAGAAACTCTATAGCCTGTGATAGAGCATATCTATCTAGAAGATGCGGTCCAGGGAGGAGATAGTTGCACTGTTATGCAAATAGTATTTACTTAGCTCTTTCAAGACCTGGGACATTGCAGCATGCTTCTGAGCCGGAACTCCTTACCATTTATTTCTGGTCCTAGGAAAAGTATTAGCTCCTGCCTTTAACCCCTTGCTGCTGGAAGGGTGAGTGGTTTACAGCTATTTTTGCGAAACGTGGTAGCATCTTGCAGTGACAGACCCTTTTGGTGACTGTAGTGGACTCTTCTGACTACCACAGTTTCTATCAAAACCCTTTCAGCAATAGTCAAAGGAGAGAGTATATCCAACTGCACAGACTGTTTCTGGATAGTAAAGCTATCTTTGCAGACAACTGCTAGAGCAGATTCTTACATATTTCACAAAGTCTGAAGAACAAAAACTTTGACAGCACTACACCTTTCCATACCATCTTTTATCGTAGCATTTAGGTTTGCTTGGTAATCCAAATTAAGCTTCTTGAATCACTTTGATAGACCTGAGGATATTCATTTCGTGTAGTTGCAGGAGGCGTGCTTCTTTGTGCAAGCTGTGTATTCTAGAGGGAAGCCCAGTGTGAATTTATGTAATGGGTTTATACACTTACAGCATGTACATGAATAGCATGCATAGACTAATGCAGGCATGATTCAAAATTTTCTCCAGGGTTTGAGTTACAAAGACATTTTCTTGAAAATAAACACATTTTAGATGAGCAATGTGCCAAAGACAGAACCCAGCTCCAGTTGCTCACTTTCAAATAGTTCATCTGAAAGTACACGAAATTGATCTGAATCCAATTTGAATAGAGTCTGGACCAGCTCTCTGAACCTTTTCCTCCCCACAGCAGTTTCACACCCAGACCTGAAAAGAAATTTACAAGGAGATTCTAAAACCTGAGTCCATCTCCATGTTATGAAGGAAAGGGCCTGATTCATATCTGACATCTATTATTCCCAACACCCAGCAACATAAATGAGACCAGAATTCACCCCAAACTCTGAGTTCTTTCACTTGTAAAAGGCTGAGCACAAATTTTTGTGCACAACGGCTGCAAACTTACTGCAAAGTAAAGAAAAAAGAAAAAGATCTTCTCTTATAAATATTTATCTAAATGACAAAGCTCTAGCCCAATTGGCTGATAATTCTTAATACCTTTGGCATTCAGTAAAATAACACCCTTCATGGTGACCTCTCATTGTATTCCTGCAGATTTAATACGTAATTCTGCAGGAATTCCACACTTCAACTTTTTGCCAGAGCACGAAGGCTTCCTACCATCAAAAAGCCAAGAATGTGGTCCCACGGCTCAACTATCAACTCTTGTTGCTTGGTGTTTGTTTATTTTAAATGACACCTTGTCAATACTGACCTGAAATTCATAAGGTTCATTTCATCCACTGTAGGACAACCGCAAGCAGTCATTTAACTTCTTCCCCCCCAGAACTGAGATGCTGAGAAGGAAAGACAGTGTGGGCAGATTTATTAAGTAAATACAAGTCATTAAACTCTTGGCACACCCATACTAAGGATGCTCTGCCTCCTCCTCCATATAATTTCTAACAAGCAAATCACAGAAGCAGGTGTCAGGGAGAAGGGGAAACTCAGCATTATTTCAAAAGCTTAGCCCTGTGACAGACGTGGGATGTGCTCTGGCTTTTGTGGCCTTGGCTGCCTTCAGCTGAGCTGCCTTCTTCCTCTAGACAGACAGGAAAGACTGCAGAAGTGGAGGCACCGTATTACTGAACCAATCCCTCTGAAGGACAAGGAAGAAAGATAGGTTCAAGCTACAAAATTAAACTCTGATACAAATCTGGTGCTTCCTGCGTTTTTTCACAAAATAAACCTGGAGTACAGGGAGTGTATTGAGGTATGGGACATGGCAGCATTTGGATGCAGAGCTCCAGTAGGGCACCCCTGTGGTGAGGTTCAGGTTCCCCTTGCAGACAGAAATGATGCAGTGTCTCTTTAACTCAGATGTGAAGAGCTGGCTGAAGCACGTATGCTGGAGGGAAGGAACAAAACAGACCCTTAAATCTTCAAAACAGTTGACCATGGGATGACTAATGCTGATGCTTGGCATGGTGTCCTCGCAGTGGTCTGTGCCCTTTCTGTTATTATGGTTCTTATAGAACATTTGTAATGGTGGGAAGTTGCCAGCGCACTAGCACCCAAACCTCCTGCTCCCTGGTGAGTGTCACAGTGCTGGAAGATTAGTGAGGCTGCTTGTAGAAAAAAACACAAACAAAACATGTACTTAATTTCCAAACATATTTACATAATTAAAAAAGCTTTTTTATTTACAAATGAGATGCAGAACTAACTTGGAGACAACAGTCCATCATGTAAATGGGAACATAATCCTGTAAAGTGTTGTGCATCTTCAACTCTCATTTCAGCTCCTGGGAATGTTGGAGGCTCAGTCTTTCACAGGATCATTTGGTGCATCACAAAGGTTTTCCTGAGATTAGCTCTTATATTTGGCTTAGTTCATTATGTAAATATATGTTTGAGGGCGCAATGTGGGGTCCAGCCATTACAGTCAATTTGAAGATATGCAGCATTTTAAAGGAGACACACTACATGGCCAGAAATTGTGCGTTAGAAGAGCTGTTGACTGCTAGATAGAGGAGTCAGCATGGGAGGAGGTGTGCTTAGCTTGCTGGCTCCCACAAGTTCCTTTTTTACTTATCCCTCTCTCCACAGGCATTATATAGGGTATATGGGCATCTCCTGAGACAGTAGGCAGACTCACGTTGGATGGTCCCTAGTCTCTTTCTGGAAGGACCTTAAGGTGACCTAGTGCCACCCGACTTTATGAGCAGGAAATGAGAGTTTAACCCACGGGGCTGGTTATGCAGCTCCATTGACATCTATGGAGACATAAAAATGATCACAGATTTGCAACTGTAGAGGTCCTGTACATCATATATTTGAAGGTCACATTACATAATGAGAGCAGCTTGATTTATGTTGCTGCATTTAAGGCCACATCACACTTTCCAATAGCAATCTCTAATTACTGGGGTTTAGGACTTGGCTGTACATTTTTTTCTCTCTGGGCTAAAGCATGGAAATCAGCCTAGAAAATATTTTTATTTCTTTTTCTCCCCTTTCCTAATTGTCTTTTTGGCTCCCTGTGATCTGGGATGGACGTTGATAGCCCCATGGATTTGCCACAGCCAAAAGCCACTCAGTGAGGGCCTCCAGGATGGGGATCAATCCAGGGTAATAACTGAATTGTAAAATCTGGTAGAGAGGCCTGGAAACCAAATATGTAGTTTATTCTAGCTCAGTCCTGGTGGGGAAGGTTTGCTTTTACCCCCTTTCTGCTCTCAAGCCTCTTGCTGTGGCTGTGACCCATGAGGCCTACCAATACCTTGTGCTGGTGCCCTTCTCCACCGAGCAATAACGCAATCCTGAGGGGGGTGGGCAGATACAGCCTCTCTGCCAGCATTGCAGGCCAGAGGCCGTGCGCCTGTTCTTCCAGCCCTACCCACAGCGCGATGATGAAGGTGCAGAACGTCTAGGAAATCCTGGCTGGGTGTCAGCCGTTTGAGCTGTGACAACTAAGAGAGTCACAACAGAGTAGGTGAGGTGCCAGCATGTCATCTCTTGTATCGTAACTAACGCTGTAGCTGCCATTACCTCATCGAAACTGACTGATAATTAAAAAAAAAAAAAAAGTGTTCCTCCATGAAAAAGGGGATCACACAACTCACATTTTTGACAAGGTGGGAGCACAGGGAGTTGTTGACAGGTTTCAAGTTCACGCCCTGGTTTCTCAGAGAGAGTTGTTCCTCTGCCTGAGTTAGCAGGCACTCTCTTATTGTTACAACCATATAGCTACTATTTGCTGTATGGTTGTAGATCCCCTAGGTCCCTGACAGATCACTGGTGTTCACTGACTCTCAACCTGGCAGGATTGTCTCCATGCTGATCCCCGTGACCAGTCGCACCCGCATCAAGCGCAGTGGCATCAGCCCCCTGCACTTAGCAGCTGAACGCAACAATGATGACATCTTGGAAGAGCTGATTGATGCTGGCTACGATGTCAACACCGTCCTCTCCGATGAACGGTCCTGCCTTTATGAGGATAGACGCACCACCCCCCTCTATTTTGCTGTTTTTAACAACAACATCTATGCCACAGAACTCCTGCTGCAAGCTGGAGCCAACCCCAATGTTGACCTCATCAACCCATTACTCATCTCCATCCGCCATGGCTGCCTGAAGACCATGAAACTGCTCCTTGACCATGGAGCAAACATTGATGCATATATATCAAGCCATCCCACTGCATTTCCAGCTACCATCATGTTTTCAATGAAGTATCTTTCCGTGCTGAAATATCTCCTGGATCTGGGCTGTGATGCAGGTTCCTGTTTCGAGTGTCAGTATGGAAATGGCCCACATCCTGCATTAAATTACAGACGGGACAGACTTAATGATCCTCAGCTGCCCAAGGAGCCAGCTGTAGTACAGGTAAGCACTGCCTAGTCTACCTACAGTATCTCTGGAAACCTCTCCTACCCATGTATGTTGACTAATGATTTTTTTCTCCCAACTTTCCTGTGGGAGAAGATGCCTTTATACCTACTTTTTTTCACAGAAAAAAAGGCTCAGTAAGAGCTTGTGAATGTTCAATGTCCATGTTCAATGACAGCAGGAGGGTAGAAAACAGCCCCTGTGGCCCTAGCTTGAATTTGCAGTGAATTATAGCCATCTTGACAGACTTGCCATCAGGTCTAAAGTATTCTTTTCCTCTGGATCAGAGGTGCCAGAAGCGAAGCATGTTTTCTTGGCAGGCAGTGTCATATGGGCAGTAGAAACCTACTTGTTTTATTTGCTCTGTAAGGTTTCTCTTGTCTGATATGGAATTTAAACTCCTGGTTAAGTTTAAATTGTCTAGTGATTATGATGGTAAATTAGTGAACGTAAATAGTTGCAACTTCTGAGTCTACTGGATAAGCAGCCCTGGAGAGATCATAAATCACTATATTAGTTATATGACTCTGCATTATATTTAAAGTTTTCAAAAGAGATTAGGAGATTTAGATCCATAATTTTGTATTTTCAAAGCCACTTACAGTTTTAGATATCCATGTTTTACATGTGTATCTTTGTAGTCCTTCCAAAAGTGCAGCTGGATTCAGCTTCCACTGGGCTGGAACTGGACTCCCAGTCCCTTAAAGGACGTTGCAGAATCTCAGATTACACATATTTTTTTTCTGATCTCTGTATGTTGACTCCTTCCAATATATCCCAAACAAAAACTGACCCTCCAATCAAAATTTGCTGTCCTTCAACATGCAGCACAGCAAAGAAATCTCATCACGGCAGTCTTTCTATTTAGCAAAGAATCAGGGAAGAAATAAATCAGCTTCCATGTAGTTTAAGTGTAGCTTTAAGGGATTCAGAAGAAAGTTTCCTTTAGCCCAAAAAGATGGTCACCAATAAATGCTCCTTGGTTGTAGAAAGAATGAAGGAAAACATTAAATGATCCTAGGAAATCTTGATCTTTTTATCAGTCGTGTCGTCTTCCAAAAGACTTTACTCTCCGGTAACATATCTGGGAAGCAAGCAGACAGTAAGAAATCTTAGAAGGAAGATTGTAGCAGTCCATCAAAGCAATCTCTTATCCCAAACAGAGCTGTCTTCTTCTTGAGAGTGTTTGTCACAGCAAAATTTCCCCAGGACGCCACATTTTTGTCAAAGAAAAAGTACATCAAGTCTAGCTCTTGAACCATTATATGGTAGCACATAGAGTGAAGAGAGGGCTGGAATTCCAAGGCAAGGAAAGAGGGTTTGTCTGTAGCCCTCTAGGATCCTAGCCACTCAAAACCAGTTCTGTTTTTATTTATTTAAGCAAATTATTTCCCTATGGATCTCACCTAAAGCTACTTTTACTGCCTAACAAAATATTAGGTCACTCACAAACAGAGTCATGGCCTCAAAGGTCAGACCACATGAGGCAGAGGAAGCAAAAGCTGTGTAAAATTATGTGCATGCCCAGAGAGAGACCGGTGAGGACAAATGCATACAGAGAAAAAGCAATCCCTTCCCTCTAATGTTATTTTAAATTTGCTTCTTGCTGCTAGGAATTTGGCTAGTAGAAGTAAAGCTTGTGTGGTGTAGCTTCATTGTGTAGTTGTGATATGGTTTGCATTCTGAAATATAGAGGACCTTATAGCCTCTGAAATATAGCCTCCTCTACATAAAAGATGTGCATTTTTTATTTTCTGGTGTCAGATTACGTAAAGACAATAAATCTGAATTAATAGTCTTTATACAGTAAAGACTATGAGCTACTGGAATTGGATTTGAAAAATGCATAACTATAAATCATTACTGTTGCTACTAAATTAATGTGTCCTGGTGAAAGTGAACGCAGAAAAATGGTTGCTGTCTCACTCCAGATTTCCAGAATTGTACTGTCAAAACCATGAACGTGGGGAGTGAAGTATCCTTCTGCCGCGAGAGGGCATTCAGGGGCCTCCCGAGACTGCAGGCTCAGAGTCACTTTGTCCCTGAGTAATCCCATTGCCTGTAGTTGCAGGTTTGCATTATTTTGTTTTGTTTTGTTTTGTTTTCCTGTGCTTCTTTTTCTGCATCACTTTTTGGAACACTTTTACTCCAGAAAACGTTTTTGTAGACTGAGCTTATGAATAGAGAGAAAAAGGTAGGCAAGGTCTGCAGTACAGACAAGAGGAGGGGAGCAGAAAATCCAGTGTTTTATTGTCCCACGTGTCCTCATTTAAACTCTGACAAAGTGGAGTTACTGCTTAGAGATGGTAGTGCAGATCCCCCGTTTGCATGTCCTGTGGGTTACTGCATGGCAGTGGTGTACGCACAGGAGAATGACAGACAGAAATACTAAACTGAACTTCCTATAAGTGATCCAGGTAGGAAACTGAGGGTTGTTCGCTGGGATCCTTCTGACATTACTGTGTCTAATTTTCCTGGGAAACATTACATGGTGATTCTTAGTGGAAAAAAAAAAAAAGTCAGAGCATAGTAAACACCTCTGTAAATGCTCTCACCTTGAATAAAACAGTCTTATAATTTTCTGCAGCTTTATTCTTTCCTAGGTGAGCTAATATAATTTTATTTCTGCATAATAGTGTCCATAAAAGACTTTAATGCATTTTGAGTTAGGGCTCATGCATATATAATCAAACGTGATGTAATTACAGGAGTTTAAACTGAAAGAGGTTTAAGCTGGTGCATTTTCTTTCCTGTTTGGGGTGGGCTTGGAAGGTGCCTGCAAACAGTCTGAGTGACTAAGCTGATGGATGGTGCTTAAACCACCATCATTCAATTGGGTTTGACCACATGCCCGAGTTGTTATCCACACAGTGTGATTTAATCCATCTTAAATTTTCTGACTGCTCACGTGCAGATAAGTCCACAGGTATCTTCATTGTATGCAGCACCCTACCGGAGATAGATGAAGCTGTCTGGTATAATATACATCTTTAGATTGAAGTGGGAAGAGAAGTCAGTACTTTTTTGAAATGAGACAGCTTAAAGTCAGGTCCTTATGTGCATACTTCAGTATCTCCATAAGCAGCCTTCCATGCAACAGCTCTGAGTAGTCTACAGCTCATGCTGGGGGCAACAGAAGATTTGCCTGACCCAGGACTGAGAAAGGAGGATGCTTCTGCTCTGTATCAGGCCCAAGATAGTTCTCTCATGGGCAAGTGAAACTGCATGGGATTCATCTCTGCAGAGATTTCCCCACACTTGTTTCTAGTGGGATGTTTGGTCCCCAAAAGCTGCAGATACCAGTAGGTTCGCCAGAAGAAGGAGGTGCTGTCCTCTGCCATCTCCCTTTTTCCCTAAGCCTCCTTTGTGCACAGTTGCCCCACAGAGCCCTTCACAAGAAAGGGAAGGGACACAGCACACTGGATCACAGAGCCCTGCACTGCATGGATCTTTCAGCAGCTCCCTCACTGGCTTTGGGCAAAGCTGTGAGCACTCCTCTGCCCTCACATTTCTGTGAAAGTAGGACCTTAGAACCTTGTGAACAATTCAGCATCCTTTCCATGCTCCAGAGCTAGGACTCCACCAGGGTTTTGTGTCCTCCTGTGGCTGTAAAGAGGGCATTCTGCCCTCAGTTGCAAAAAAGAGGCTTTAGTTGAAGTTTTCTGAGGGGAAACTGGTAATTGCCCTCACAGCTGGTAGAAGGGTGGGACCACCAATGCAGTTGGGGCCGTTGTTGTTTTTGCAGTTTCCATGGGTGCATTCATGTCCTGCTGACTGTAATCAACTTGTTTTTCCTTGAAGTTTTGTGAAATGGTGTCTACTCCAGAGATGAGTCGCTGGGCTGGGCCAATCATCGATGTTCTCCTGGATTATGTGGGTAACGTGCAGCTCTGTTCTCGGCTCAAGGAGCATATTGACAGCTATGAGGACTGGTCTGTCATTAAAGAAAAAGCAGGTATGGTCACCAAGGGGAGAATCTGGGACAAATAGCCCCACTGTTGGATTCAGTCACCATCTCCTCTTAGTATTCATCCCTCACACATGATAGGATTTCCCTGCTGAGACTGAATTACATTTTGGACCAGGTGTGAGGCACTAGAAATCGCTGGAGTGTCATTGCCTCTGTGATGTTAAATACACCAGCTGTAGACCTCACTGACTGGGAATGAGCACTGCCAGTGCAGGAAGACACACTGGCTGCACCTGAGGTGCAGTCAGATCAGGGCAGATGGGCAGCATGACCATCTCCACAGCAGCCTAGCAGGCACCAGTGGCCTTTAAAGCCTTTACTAATATTCTGCTGTCCTAAATATCCTTTCCCTCAGGATCTGTAGTCTTTCATAGATATTATTAGAACTAGTTTTCTGCCACCAAGCTAAATTTGGTACATATTACTTTTTTTTTTTTTCAGTGGGATGGCTGAGTACTGTGAAGCAGCTTGTTTAAATCCTCCTAGAAAACCCATTGCTAAGGCTGAGATGGGGTACAGCATCCCATCCTCCAGCCCCACTTTCTTCCCTATGTCATGCCTCAGAATAGATGGGCTCCCACCAATGCCAGACACATCAGCCCTCCATTACAGAAAAGCACCCTTTTTCCATTCCTCCTCCTCCTATTTTCCTCTTGCCACTGATCTGGTCAACCTGAGCTATCTCTCTCAAGTTTAAACCTGTTCTGCTCATTTTTCTGATCTGCCTGTCTTTCAGAGCCCCCACGGCCTCTTTCCCATCTTTGCCGCATTAAGGTACGAAACCTGGTTGGAAGAAATCGCATTAAACTTCTTGACACCTTGCCTCTCCCAGACAGACTGATTCGATACTTACAGCACGATTACACACAGTGACCCCAGGCACACTGGACATGCAGCAGCTTCCCAGCATGGCACGCAGCGTCATCAGCATGGCGAAGGCGCACATCGTGCACGGCAGGGAGGAATTGCTGCTGGCTTGGTCCAGCATCCTCCAATGACTAACGTAAGAGAAATATGCTTCTGAAGCATGAGTGAGAAGAAAATTGAGGAGTTGGAGAGCTAAACATAGGACTGTTGTTAGGTTTTCCAAGAGAAAAACTGATATGATTCACCTCCAAGCTTGGTCTGCAAAGAACAAGAAATGAAAATCAACACTGAAAAAAAATAGTGCTGAAGCAAGTGTCAGTGAGGAATTGAAAGGTATCCTGGGGCTGTGGTGGAGCTTAGCATGTTTGCTGTGATCACCATTCAGAAATTGTCAAGAGTCAACATATTTGAGAAAACAATCACACTTTCTTCACTGACTGAGATTTTTATTTTTGTTTCTATTCTATTTTTTTGATTTCTGATAAGTGTGCTCGTTGCTAATTTCTGATACTTTGACACCATCATGCTAACACTTTTGCTTTCATTTTTTGGACCTTTGTTATTGAGTAGAGTACTTGATTTCTGAACATTCAAAGCTCAAAACTTTTTAATAGATTAAAATCCAGAAATTCTGATTCCTTTAAAAATCAAGGGAAGGTTTATTTATGAAGGATCTAAGAATTGTGTTTGTACATAGTAAATACAGTTCATGTTGTATTACATTTGCAATAAGATGCAGGTGAAATTCTGCTTGAGAGAATTTCCTAGACCAGGTATTTGAAAGCAACGCTGAGGTCTTTTTTGGTTTTGTTTTTGTTTTTTTTGGCAAATTAGTTATAGCTGCACTGTAACCACTAGCTTTACTCTGTTGTGAAGCTGGTGTCAGAACAGAATAAAGCTAGAGGAACATGAACAGAAAGTGATGTGGAGGAAAGAAGCAAGGTACATAGGAAGAGGCAACGCTACTAAACTAACTTTATCTGTTGCTCCCTAGAAGATCTTGTCCCTACAGAACCCAGCCTCTCTTACCTCCTTGGACCTCTGTGGCTACAACAATACCATCACTGGAAGAAGAGACATTATTTCAAAAATATGAAAGTCAGACTTTGAGATTAATAAAAACGAATACCCAGAATTAGGCTTCCAAATCTTTATTCCAGTGCCTAAACAAGTTGCTTTTACCAGGTGTAGTTCCACTTAAGGCAATGGGACCACATTTGGTGTAAAATATTACTGAGGCAGAATAAGTCTTAGGGTTTAGCCCTGAATTTCCTGACTTTGGAAGTTTGAAGTATCTGTTATCTCCCTTTGACACTGATGAAAGTTACTGTCTCAGCTTCTTTGAAAATTATGTCACCTATTTACAGCTCAGATCCACAACTGATTTATGGCAGCTTAACAAGTTACCATCTATCAGCTGAACTGCTATAATTGTCCATGAAATTCTTTTATTGAATTTTTTAACAAGTCACATTCCCTCACAGCTGGGGAGGCTGAGGAGCCCATGAACAGTTACTGGAAGTGACTACAGCTCAGTTAGCAGGTGTGACTTGCTGAGCCATTGATTTGAGGAGAACCTCATTCTTGACTAGGCACCTAAGTAAGAATGAAAGAGCCTAAATTTGGAACTATGTCTTTGCAGATCTTATGCTAGAAGCACACTGATTCTTACCTTAGGTGACAAAGGAACTGTGCACCATGGTTTGTTTGGTTTCCCCACCAGAGACCTGACAGATCTGGTTTTGTTTGTTGGCCTGTATGCCATCCGTGGAATCAGATAGAAATGTAAGCAGGGAAAATGCATTGCACCAAGTTTTATTTGTGTGGAGTTTTATACCTTAACACAGGACTAAAAGTGTGTTGCACACATAGAAGTCTGTCTGGGCACTCAAGTTCAGATTCTGTGATGCTTTCGTGTGAAATGTGTTCAGCACTTGTGTGAAGAACTGAAGAAGAACTATTTGCAGCTATGGGCACTCTGCCTACAGCTGTCCTTTTCCCAAATGCAAAGGAAGATGAAAAACCAACAGTTTCAATTCACACTGAACAGTGATCTTCTTGCAAAGCTTTGGAAAGTGAGGTGAGGTTCCTCCACTACTGAAATTTTGTCCAGTGACTTCCATTACTGCCAGTTTAGGATCTGCCCCCTTGTCAGCATGGCCAGGGAATTGCTTCAGGTTGAAAAAATACTGGGTAGAGGGAAAGGGATGGGAAGCAGGAAATCTTTAGACCAGTTTTGCCAAAGAAGTCCCTGTATTTGGTAAGCAACAGCTTGAGAGAGAAAATCACCTGTGGAGTTCGTGTATCTTTCACTTTACGGGGCTGAGCAACAAAGGTCTGGGTCTTACTCACATTGATATAAATCAGAATAAATTCCTTGAAATTAAATTAGTGTGACAGTCGTAGAGGGTGATGAATGCAGGCATGGCTTGGTGGAAACCATTTATTTAAGCACTTGTTTCGTGTGCAGTGACAGCCTTGGAGTCCACTGGCTGATAGAAGGATTCACAATCACCAACTGCATATATAAGCACCAGGGTGGGATTTCATAAACTACTCCAAACTGGGAATTTCCCCTGAGCCAACATCGTTATGTACACAAAAGAATCTCACTAGTTGCAATTTATTTTTACATCCTTGGAGAAGCTGAAACTGAGCTTGAATGGAGCAAATATGGAAAGTTTATTTCTTCTTTCAAGCAAGAGACCTTCACCTCTATTGGGAGACCCATGTCCTGGTTGCTGTCAACCATCTGTCCTGAGTGAGAGATTCACTGAGCTGGAGAGCACTGGTCTGATGGGAACGTACCGCAACTGCAGGAAGTCCAAGGGCACACTGTGCACAGAAACTGAGGAGAGAGGTGTCTGTTAGAGTGAAAATCTGGTAGTTACATTGTTAAGTCTTTTCTGCTTGATTCTTACAGCAAATCTTCACACGCTCAGTTTACATTTATTTGCACTGAAATAGAGCCCACTACCTCTCCACACCAGTCGTTGACACAGTATTTTGTGCACAACACTGAATCTGCACAAATTCAATGTGCTTTTAATGCATCTATCTAGAAGTTACTGTGAAAAGACAAATACCCCAAAACCCAAACAAACCAGGCTTTGTAAGCAGATCGGTAGTTCTAGTGCAAGGTAAAGCAGCTTGGTTTTAATGAGTGTGATAGACAGATGCCTTCAGAGATGACAGCTTTATGTGAAATGTTCTAGGAATATTTCATGACCAGGTTACTGTACTTTTTTTTTTTTTTTACTGCAACATGTGCAATTCACTTGACATTCTTGTGCACTTTTTTGATTTTTTTTATTTCATTTTGTATGAAAGCTTTTTCATTTACCTTTTTCTTCCTGTTATTTATAAAAGCTATTGTGGTTTTAACAGTTTAAATTTGCATTGTTGTAGCAAATAGCAGCTCTTGAATGTTATGTTTCCATCCTTCAAACAAAGTATGAATAAACAAGTAGATTCTGAAGGGCTATCAGCTGTCTTGAATAGCAACATTGAACAACCAAACACAAAAATAGCCAGGAAAAGTCTGAATTAAGCTAAATTTGAACAATTAATAATTTTGATGGTAATCTCAGGGGTGAGAGAACAGTAAGTATTGCTAGAGAGGAGACAGAGTTGCTATTCTTTGCAAACCTTTTGCAGTCTCACACATCCCCATTCTGTGATTTTGAATATACTTAACAGTTGTCTTCTGTTCATTTGTGGTTTACTTCACTGCTGCTCCAGTTCAGTCACAGCAAGGGCTTCTGCCTGCCCTGGATTAAGGAGGGAAATTCCACATCACAAAGGACTTTAAAGATTTTTTGAAAAGTAACAATTTTGAATATGAAGGTAAGCACATAAATATTTGTGTGTTGGAATAGTCTGGTTCAATCCTTCATCAAAACTTTACAAAGCTATTCTACTGCATGGAAAATGTACAGCAACACACATTCAAATATGAAACAGTTTAAAAGAAGAAAATAAAAACAAAACAAATAATTTAATATCCAAAAGGCAGAAACTTGATTTTAACTCTTTTCTTTTTCTGAATTTCTTCAGAAATAAAACTTCTGCAGAGGCTATCCACTTTACCAAGTATTTTAACTTTGATAGAAATCTACATTCTGGTGTAATATGCAGCACTTTCAATTTTCTCTCCTGAACTGAAGCAGGAGCACTTGTCCACAGCAATCACTGCAATACCTGTGGTTCATTCCACGACGTGCTCTGGTCACACAGATGGAAATCCAGAGCAGTGCCAAGGAATCTGCTCTGCATTGACAGCACTGAGACAGAGTTCAGCATCAGGCTTCATCTGGGTTACAACGACTCAGAGCTATTGGTGAGAGAAAGCACCCCTCTTTCCTGCCAAAAAATCCTTTGCCTATAGCTGTGCAAATTAAGAGCCAAAGTTCTCCTCCCACTAAATTAAATGGGGGTACTGCCTCTGATTTCTGTTAGAGTCTCTTCATGGAGAGGGACGGAGTCTCCTAATGGATTTTTTTTCCAAACAGACTTCTGGATCAAGAGCAAACCTGATGCCTTTAACCCTTAGACCAGCTCTTGCACCTTGCATGTAGTTGCACATATGTGCTACCAAAGCCATTTCCTGCTCTCTCTCCTATAGGAAGCAGGAAATCCTGTAGGTGCTGTCTACACAGGCTTGATACACATATTAAGAGCTGGTAGCAGGGAGAAAGCAATGAAAGCCATCCCCATTTCTACTTTTGGTCTGAGAGACTAACATATTACAGCCATTTTTTCCATAAAAGTATGCATCGGTGGGATATACTGAGAAGTTTGGGGAAATAATGAGCTACTTTTGGCCCGAGAGTAGCTTATATCCTAACTAAAGTTGCGACTTGATTATATAACACTAAACCCATCAGAAGAACCCAAATGATACTCTGTGGTGACTTAAGATAGTAACTTTTTCATGTCTGCAATGCACTGGAAAGAAGCATTGCATGGTTTTCCCCTTATGGAAATACCAAAAGTCATGGTGAGCTACACTAGCCAGAGACCAAGCAGACTGAGGCTACTTTTTGTTGAATCCTGGGAGAAGTTCCCATTAGCTCCAGCCAGAGAAGGTTAGGGTCCTGGGAGATCGCAGGTATCTATTCTCTGGCCCTTTCCCCTCCCATAATACACTTCTCTTGACTTCAGTGATTTACTCCAGCACAACTGAATAGATGTATAGGCCTGCCATATTAAACCTGACAGATGTCATGTTCGGTGCCTTAGCACCACTTTCTCCATGGGTTTAAGAGAAATCCAACTCAAAAAAATTCCCTATTAACTTTTTTAAGGCCACTTTGTTAAAATAATTGAGAAAATACTGGGCAAATCATTTGCAGACAGGTCTTGTATTAACATCTCAAGATCAGGCAAAACAAAGATATCTGTGAGACAGAAACCAAGGCAGGCTATTCTGTACACTTTTATCTTCTATCATATTTTACAGTTTTGCATTCAACTTATTATATGATTTCTCATTTGTTCTGTTGATGCAGAACAATTCCTGATGCGGAAATTCATCCTGCTTCCATTTGCACCAGTTTAACACTAGCTAATTTCCCAGCCCCAGAAGAATTGTTTTGATTTACATCACTCTGAATAGACAGAGATTTCCACCCTTATATCTACCTACCAGCTGCAATTGAAACCTGTGTCTACCCAGTGGGGCAAAAATAAACAGACTGCATTTGCAGAATCACCAAAACAAAATCACCTCCTTTCTTCTTTTATTTCTTTTTTAATTCTCTCAGTATTTACATACAAGAAGAGCTTAAATCAATTCGCAAGCATGGTTTCTACATTAAATACTGTCCTTCCAGTCTCTTGCACGCAAAAGGAATTGACCTGAATATCTTGACTTCTCTGGAATTACTTTAAAGTACAAAAACTCTTTGAATGGGTTTAATTCATTTAATTTCTCTGCTGCCACCTCAGGGCAACACCAGAAAGCTGTTCCCACACGGAGGAGGTCTCGTAGGTGTTACAAGCGTGGCTATGAATGGCCCGCAGCCCCGCTCCCTGCAGCTCAGACAATGCCCATCAATGAAAGAGCCCTGGTTTGCCTCACACTCCGTGCCCCTGGCTTCGTAAGGCTTATTCCCAATTTACACCCAGGTACTGAGAGGAGAGTGGAGCCTGAGTAGCTTCCCAGCAGTTACTAATTCACTCCAGCCCGCCCAAGAGTAAGAGGGTGCAATCACCGGCCCCCAGCCCCCTGCTGCTCCATGCTGCCAGCAGCTCAAGCCTGCTGCCCCACCGCGTGTTTCAATTCACTCTCAGGAGCTGTTGTGTTCAGCATGACTCTGACACCTCCCCGGCTAAAGGTAGCTGAAAACATTGAAGATCGGCGGGGGCACAGCGGGCTTGGTGGGGATGGGTTTCAAAACCACGGGCCTGTAGAGTTTCTGTCCCATGCCATCAGCCTCCTTGCAGAAGTGCGGCACCTCTGCCGGCAGCGTGGCCGCACTCTTCCTCCACATCCCTAGCCCTGGGAAAGGTGATGGGGGCAGTGTGCCTGGGGGCTGCTGGTACACCCCCGGCCCAGGGCAGGGGAAGGGGCAGCAGGTCCAGGCGCCCACCCGCCCCGAGAGGACCCCGGCAGGGTCCTTCTCCCCAGTGTGTGGGGCAGACTCAGGGGGGCTCTCTGGGCTGGCGGTGTCTGAACTCCATTTGCTTTTCTTCCCCTCGTAGGGAGGAGGGTCTTTGGGAGCCGGGAGCCCCTCAGGGCCAGCAGGAAAGGCTCTGGCTGGCAGGCTCTGGGCTGGCCGTGGCTCTTCCCAGAAGGAGGCAGGGAGCTGTCGCTTCCTCATGGGCACCTGGTCAGGCCTGGCAGCCTCAGGGTTCTGCTCCTGCAAAACCCGTTCCCCGGTGAGGCTCTCCTCTGCCTCGGCTGTCCACAGCGCCTTCTCAGTGGCAACCCTGCCATGGGGGCCAGGGTCAGGCATCTCGGGCTGGGGGCCGTGGCCTCGGTCCTCTGCCCCCCTGCGCCAGCCACACTCAGGGGGTTTGCTGGGGTGGCACCGTGGGATCCGTGAGTATTTCTGAGAAAACCGCTTGAGCTGCTTCTGCAAGTATTTTCTGTGGTCAACAGACCGGCGACAAGGAGCTGATTTATCCAGAGCCGCTTTGATGTCACTGGAGGCCAGGTTGACGAAATTCAGGAGGGTTTTTACCTCGCTGTCCGATGCCATCTCACTGCATGTGCCGTGTGGCGTTTCCCATGAAAAGTTTATAATCCGCCTTCAGACAAACCTTGGCAAACCTGCAAAACACAACAGACAGACTCCAGAGCGGGAAGCCTCAGTTCAAATAGCGCCAAGCAAATGGAGGGAGGATGAGGGGTACATGTCAAACTTCTCAGCCACACAAACAAGTTGTCCACCAGCTCACCTCCACACCGGCAAACTCCCAGCAGAGCTGCCACATGCCTGTAGCCCACTGCCCCGCACTGCTGCCCCAGCACACACCGGCACGGTGGCTGGCTCATGAACGCCAGCCAGCCTGGCGCTTAATCTTGTTAGATAGCACTTAGGTGGAAAGAAGAGGCTGGGGTGGCTGCTCCCACCTCCCTGTAAGCAAGCGCGGACACTCACCCGGCGTGCGGCGGCTTTTCTTGCCGGTGCTGAGTGGCTGCGGCGTCGCTGCAGAGAAGAGCCCCTTCGCTGCTAATCTCGTTAGGCAGGTTACACACTGCCAACCCTGGCAGAGGCAGCTGGGGCCGCCAGTGTTTGGACGCAGTTTAGCAAGCACTTGAGCAAGCTGAATGAATATCGACTCTGGTGAGTTCGGGGCTCTCCCAGGCCAATCAGAAGCCACTTTGCCAAATACAAAGCATCCCAATCAGGCATCAGCCTCCCCTCCTCGCATTCTTTGCCATCACAAATTGTTACCATGGGGACAGCCACAGAAAGACAGCTAATATATACAATCATTTCCCTACGATTTCCACCATTCTCCCCTATCCTCTTCACCCTTACCGAGGCCTTTCTTTTTAAAAATGACACAACACAATCTGAAGCAAAAATGCTGAGGATGAGTTAGGAAACTTTAGGCACTCTTTTCTCCGCACTCCCCAAAGCTGTCTAGAGGCAGATACTAACCATGCTTCATTGGCACAGGACAATGTAATAAGGGGGACCGAGCTAGCCTACTTTTAACCGTTCCCCATCAGAGCCTTTTTTTTTTTTTTAAGGGGAGAATGATGTCAGAAAAAAGGTAGGAAAGGAACAAATCTCTAAAGAGATGTGCAGATATCCATGGAAAGGGAGCTTGAGCGCTCAAGAATCTTGTCTTTATGTTTGCCCCCTCAATTGAGTTACACAAAAGCTGAATTACCCATTCAAACTACCCGGACAAAAGGATGGAGTTGGATAGTACTCTTGCATCTGTAGTCAAACAGTTAGAGACTTAAATCGAGTCGTCATGATGGAGAAAGAGTTAGACAAAGCCCATAGAATTGCCATCAGCAAACATTTTCCTGTGTCATATTAGTGGGTCTCCATGACTCCCCCTGGCCTGGGGACAATAGCACAAGTTTGCACACTCGACTACTGTCACCCTGCCAACGCTGGCAAGGAGCAGAAACAGGACAATCCTTTAAGGGGAAAGCATGCCCGCTGCAGGGAAGGTAAGAAGAGAGGGAAGAAAAGGCGTGTGAAATGCTAATTGAGCTGCTTCCTTTACTGATCCAGAGTTATGTGAGCCCTCTGCCTTCTCGCAGGCTTGTCCCTAAGGGGTGGCAATAACTTAATAGCATGGTAAAGCGGAGAGCTGGAGGAAGATGAGAGCAGAAGAGCTGCCCTTGGTGTGCACTGGGCACACCAACACCACAGAGCTGGCAGCAGCCAGTGTGCCAGCCCGGGACCCACTGCCTCTCGTGGCCAGAGCTGCACTGCTCCTGCTCTCCAGCCTGCAACACACCAGAAGAGTGGCAGGGGGCACAGGATATGCACACCCACCATCAGGGAGATACTGCCAACTCTGGACCAAGCACACACACGTCTTGGGAAAGCAGGGACTGAAGTCCAAGCTGTTTTGCAAGTAAAATCTACCTTACTGATGTGAAGCATCAAAGACCTGAGCACTGAGGGTTGAAAACAACTAAATTTTATGGTTATTTTCTTGTGTTTCTATTACTCTCATTTTCCTCAGAGAAGGACAAGGTCCAGATTGTGCCATTATACCAAACTCTGGGCAGAGGCCTCAGGGATGACTCTTCCGTGTCCCTGTACTGGTGTGCCCAGTGCTGACATTGCTATTCACATCTTTTCTCCCAGTCTGGCCTGAGCCACATGTGCCAACAGCCCAGACCTGTTTCAGGTCTAGGGAGACTCCAGGGCCAGGACATACTGCAGCAGAGGCTGCTACAGAGCCTTTGGCACCAAAGCAAGCTGTAACACACTGGCTGATTTGCCACTGCAGATGTGTCTCTCTCCTCCCAGTTTCTATTTCAGAAGCAGACCATTTCCTGGGAGACCTGGGGCAACTGGCCCTGCCTGCACCCTCTATCATCTGCCTCACCCCAGCATGCAAATCTCTGCGCAATCTTGCCTATTCAGGTCATCTGGGGAAGGCTATTTCTGTTCACCTGCCTGAGCATCTATTTTGGGATGTGCTAGCCAGGACCTGGCCTCTCTGTGACCCAGCACAGATCCTTCTGTGCAGCTGAGGCTACAGGGGGAGGTTTAGTCTAACTCACTGAAAGAAGTGCACATCAAGGGATCACATCTCTGTTTGTAGGAAACAACTGCCTCCTGTGCTTGAGAGTTTGAAGTTTGAACCCAGCCTGGACACCACGTTGCACAGTGCAATCTCTTAATCAATCTAGTTGGTCGCACAAGGGGGTGAGAGGGAGAGAAACATGGGACAGGTGCCTGGAAGCAAAGGATCATCTCAAGATGTTAATGAACTGTGTCCTCAAAGGCCTGGGAAACTCATGACACATATTATGAGACCCTATTTCCAATCACAGCGGCTCAAGACCCCTGGGCTGTGCTCTGAGACTGAGGGCTAGAGGGGCAGCTAGATTGAGGAGGGTCGATAATGGCCCGCCTGCTTACTGGAGGATAAGGGAAAGCCCCCCTCAACAGACCCATTGCAGAAGCCCTCTCCAAGCCCCCCAGACTCCAGCTGTGCCCATCCCCTCCTGGAAGGATGCTAGCCCAGGATGCAGCTCCTTGGGCACCACTTGGCAGCAGTGGAAGGACTCCCCGTGCCCCACTGTGCTCACTGCTCCAGCATCCTGTTCCCCTACAGCTGGGTAATGGTGGGGAGCTGGAGGGGAATGAACCGGAGAGCAGGATTTAAAAACCAGAGCAACCCACCCTTTCAAGGTCAGACTCAGGTTGAGCTGCACAGGGTTTTCTCTAAAAGGCCACCGGAGCCCTTTTGTTCCTCGCTGCTCTTGCCATGTTCATCCCAATGTACATGTGAAAGGAACAATTAACAATAGGGCACTCCTCTCCGAGGATCCAATGCACTTTGAAGTGTCCACCAACCAAAGGCTCAAGAATGATGCATCATTTTCCACTGTGAACATGTCAAACTAGTACAGCAATTGAAAAAAATGTCTCCACATGCCTTCCCAGCATGCAGACAGGGACCAGCTGGAGAGCCACTTCATATCTGACATGTCACCCCTGACAGCTGCCTTCTTGAGAATTTTTGGTATGTGAAATTTTCTAACTTTTTTTTTAAGTAAAGCACAAGAATAAATCCATTCACTTCAAAGCGGCACCCAAGTCCCTCCTAACACATAGCATTTCCTTCAAGACTGAATAAAGGAGAGATAAAAGATTTTCTTGTGCAAAAATACCTGTGAAGTGTTTTTAAAGTGTCACTTATGGTAAGTTATTTCAACCTTTAGCCACTTCTACACCAAAACCTCCCACAGTTTATTTCCAGGCTGAGGGGCCCATTCAGCAAAGGTATTCTAGCATCAGGCTGGCCCGAACCATGCAAGCAGACCCACTAACCACAACGCACACCTTTAACTGTGTTAGGTGTCACCCTGCCGTTAGTGCCCTGAGCAGGTCAAATAGCATGAACATCCAAATCACTGCTGTTATTTTAATGGTTTGTAAAGCAAAGAGCAGCTCAGTGAACAGCTGAGTGGTACAAAGATGACACAGAATTCACTGCTTTGACACCAGTTTACTCAAAATTATTTTTCCTCCCCTAAAACAGAGCTTCCTCTCCACCCTAGCATGTGCAACAGGTGTTGGCACAGGGTTACCTGATTGTCAGGATAATAACTCTGTGTATCAGGCAGCATGCTTTCTGGGCAGGCCTGGACTGAAATCAGTGCCATAGTTTCTTGTCCTCCCTGATTTGGGATAAATATCTATTTGTCCGAGGTATATATCTGTATCGTAAGTCCTGTTATCCTCACCTCTTTCCCATGGATGTTAAAACTATGCAATCTCTATTAACTACATTAAAAAAAACCCACCAATTTTCAGATTTTTACTTAAAATACAAGGCTTCTTAACAATGGTCAAAAGATTTTCTTTAGAAATTCCCTAGAGGTTTTGCTTGTTTGTCCTGGAAAGGAGAGAAGAGGATAGGAAAAGAGAGGAGAGGAAAAACAAAGACATTATTTTGTGGAAAATTTCAACTGTTTCTCCCCATTTGGTTCACAATCCTGTGACTCCTTGCAAAGCCTAGTGAATGTGCACTTTGAAGCAAAGGGAAAATGAGGCTCCAACTGTTTGAAACATTATAAGAAAACAAACTGGAAAATTCCCAGAGGGGCCACCTGTGGATCATCCCTTTTCTTTGTCCAGTAAAGGCAGGTAAAAGCAAAGACATTTCAGCTGCATGATATCTTTTCACTCACCTGCTGTTTCCTAAGTTTCTGCTCTACCTTTGCACTTGGAAAAAGAGAGAGCATGGAGGTAAGGACAAGGGTTTTGAGGAGAGCCAGGAGCCTGAGGGGATGTGATGATGGCTCATGGTGAAATTAGAAGTATTGGCCTGAATAGAAGTATTGGGATGGAGGAAGGCCACTAAAGCTCTTCTTCAGGGGTCCTGATTTTAGATTTCTTATTGACAGCGACTGAAGTAGAGGGATGTTAATGATGTACTGATGGCAAAAAAATGGATGTTATTTCAAATCATACAGCAGGAACTGGGTGACCTTTGAATGCAGTGAGAAAGGATTGTAGTAATGCTGGGCCGTGCACCTCAGGCACCGACAGCAGGAATTTCAGACCTCAAAACAGGTTGTCCTCTGGACTCTGAGCCTGGCCCCAGCCTGGGATGAGAGCTTGCCCATCCCAGGACCTGCAGATTCATTTTGAAAGGGAAAAAAACTTCTAAGTTACCTTCACAAATATTTCTGAGGATGAAATTAGTCTGTGAAAAAAATGATGTGGGACAAGATAGCAGTCTGAGGATGTGAAGGACATCTGGGATAGGAAAATGGTGACTGTGGTTGCAGGGCTGTGGTCCCTGCCACCAGCCCCCAAGGGATGTCTGACAGTGTGTGCACAGGGGTGCAGCCAAAACCCTCAACATCCCTTCCTGCACCCCAGCACTCAGGTGCTGCAGGCTGCAGCAGGGACAACTTGCCCTGGCACTGACCCTCGCAGCCTGGTCCCGCCCTGGAGCTGAGTCCTCTGGGCTCAGGGAAGGAAGAAGGAGGGAAAAAGTGGTATTTCTCCACACACTCATGCTGTCCAGTCATGCCCTTTGCTGTCCCTCCTCATCTCCTTGGAGCCAACAACTCTGCTCCCAGGAGAAAAACAACCTGGAACTTCCACCACATGAAGATTTGACTCTTCCCCCCCCAACCTCCCCTTTTTTTTTTTCTTCTTGACAATCTGCTTTGACCTGAGTGACATCCTCGCTTTGCTTTCAATCCCTGATTTTCTGCACTTGGGGATAGACTTTGAGCAGGCACTAAGTGCTGAGGCCGTGCAGAGGCAGCAAGGGGGGGCTGCTGCTACCCCGCAGCCTGCCATTCAGGCAGATGGTGGAGGGAGCTGATATGAATAGCTCCTGTCAGTCTCATAGAGTGAACTTTACAATTGTGCTACGTGTCGGACTGCATGTGACTAATGCCATTCTTCTGCAGGCTGCAGGCAGGACACAGCTGTTTCTTTAAGCAAAATTTTGTTTTTCTGGGCAGAAGAAGCCACCCATGGTAATATTGTATGCGTGTATCCAATATTACAGTCTATAATTAGGCGTGATCAAAGCCCATCCTGCCTTTCACTGCTTCTCTTTCTGGTAAATTAGATAATGTTTAAAAATGAGCATGGCCTTGGTTTGGTCCTTCTGGGGGTTTGAATCCTCCTTCCCTATACAACAGGTATACACTGAGAAGCAGCAGCAGGGCCAAATATAGGTTTCTTTATGTAATTCTGGAGTAATTATCTCAAGATCAGTGATAAATTCAGTTCCAAAAGCTAAACGAAGCTTCTGTTGACAAGAAATAGTGCTGCAAAAAGGATTAAAAAAATACAGACAATGATACGAGCACGTGAAAAGGTGACAACCTTCACTTAAAAGCTGCAAAAAAGAAGAAATGCACAGTGAGCTCTGGACAGGGGATGAGACTGGATCTTAAGCCTACGGTATAGAAGAGCCATGCCAGAACAGAAGAGTAGTGCATTCCTGCCCATGTTTTGGCCAGGCTTACTGCCCTGCTTCCAGCTTCTCTCTTGGATGGGCCTTCTCCACACAGGTGTTTCTGCAGTGAAATCAGTGCCAGGTTCTCCAGATTGGGTACAGCCAGAAGCACACCCCTGTCACTCCTGCACCTGCATTTCCTTAGCAGGGGACATGCCCCTGCCCCGCAGCCCAGCTGGAGCTGCACCTGCAGCAGGGCAGCCCTTGGCAGCAGGACAAGGTGCAGACAGCCCCAGGCCGTGCTGCCCTGAGCTGGCCCCTGTGGAGGGCTGGCCTTGGGGCTGCAAGTGGGCAGCTGTCTAGTAAGGCACTGGTGTGTGGTTATACCCCTAACATTTCCTTCCGCCTGCCTCTTCTCATTGCATTTCCAGACACAGTGCTGCCTGCCAGTGCTGCCACAAGGCCCCGTGGAGTGCAGAGCAGGGCAAGAGCTTTAGTTGGACTGGGGGAGTGAGCATCACCTGCAGACCTGCTGGTGCATCTGCTCAGCACAGGGTGAGTTCAGAGAGGCTGAGCTTTGCTGAAAGCACCTTTGCCATCCCCTCCAAAGGTAAGCAAGATAGTGTCTGAGAAAGAATGGTGTTTGTGATCTCCTTCCTCTCCTCACACTGACAGGCCACAGTGGCTGTAACATACTGTGTTTCTGTGGCATTGCAGTCCCAGCTCAGACAGCATTTGTGAAGCACAAATTGCCCTCAGATGCAGGCTTGTTTGAGGTACTTCATATGTAACATTGATTTAGAGAATAGAAACTAACCTGAACTATTATTTTAATTTCTCTCTGTACAAATAACATGGGTCATTTTTGTCAAACAAAAAAAAATCGCTTCTAACCTGTAATGACAGCTAGAAATAGCTGATGAACTACATCCCTCTTCTTGGACCAGATCTGCAAGCTCTCCTTGTGGTCTGCAGTCTGGGAACTACCAGGGAGCTCTTCCAGCCCCGTGTCCCTTCTGGAAGGATGCTAGGATGCAGGCTCAGAATTCAGCCTAGCTGGGCTGAATTATCCATGCAGAAGTCTTAGCAAAAACTCTGGAGAGAACTCTAAATCTTCTCTATGCTGTCTGTTGTCTTGACTCATAAATTTAGCACTATTCATAATTTGGGGAATTCAGCTGACTTTGCTGTAGGCAGCAGTTGCCTGAGGAAGTAGCACCAGCCTGTACCAAGGTCAGTGTCATCCCTACATCCTAGTCTGGAAACACCCTTCTCGAAAGTTGTCCTTATGCTTCAAAACAGTGTGGAAATGCAACAAGGGCTGCAGCTGCTAATGAGGGTCACCCCAGGAACCCCTAGAAGGGTCCCTGGGAGTGCTGGGAAATGTGAACTGCACACTGCACTTGTGAACAATTTGGGAACAAGGAGCCTTGCAGGGCCCTCTTTTCTGCAAGATGGGTGGATGGAGAAACTTCTCTGGGACAGTCAGTGGTTTACATATGGACTGGAGAAACAGGTGCTTCTTTGCAGTGTTGGCTGCTGCCATCCTCACTGCACTGACAGTGCCCAAATGCACACCCTTGTGCTGAGCACCTCAGGGCTGAGCTGGTGTGCAGGGGTCTGCCTCGACGTGATGTGATACAGCCGATCACTGTGCTTGTGAATCGGCAGTGTCACATCATGCCGAGGCAGACGCCTGCACGTCAGTGCTTCCCTTCCCTTCCTGCAATGCCACCTTCCTGCCCTCACTTGGAGCTGGTTCATTGGCTGGGGAATACACCTGTCCACCGTGTGTGTGCTTCTGCTCTGGACGTACGTGAGCCTTTGCTGGGGGTGTGCTGACAGTATTTGTACTGCGAAGCCACAGAGCAGGAGGGAGCTGTACTGGTGTCCCGATGAGCCATCTCCAGGAGAGGGCAGGACGCTGGCATTGAAGGAAGGGAAGGGAGGCACTGGCTCCCAGCCTGGTTTTACAGCACAGCTCATGGCTGCTGTGCTCTTGAGGACCACTGTCCCCGCACCCCCGGAGCCTGGGGTCAGGCGGGGACTGCCGAACCCGGGCGCTGCCGGGCCAGTCCCTGGAGCGAAGCCGCCGCTAGAGGGCGGTGCGTGCCCGCTGGCCCCGCCACCGGCCTCGGCCCCGCTGCCGCCCGCGGACCTTTGCGGGTGCGTTCGCCGCTGTGCCGTGAGTCCCCGGCGCTGCTCCCCGACTGCGCAGTAGCAGCAGCCAAGGAAGCGCTTTACTCCGGACGGAAAAGCCAACAACAGGGTTTTAATCGTTATACGTAACAAATAAAGCGGGGAGATTCCCTCGGCCTCTTGTCGTCCTGTACACCGTGGAGCCGGAGCGCATCTGGCAGTCGTTCTCCCGGCACAGCGCTGCTGCTGCAACACTGCGCAGTAGGAGAAGCCATTGCAGGTGAACAACTGGGGGTCTGTGTTCAGGAGTCCCTGGTACAAGCAAAAGGTTCAACGATGCCTGAGCAAAACCGGGAGCAGCCTGAAAGCTGGCTCAGTTCCGTGGTGCCCGAATGTGCTCAGCACCTCCCAGGTGCTCCAGTGCAGCTCTTTGGGACTGATCTTGCATTCATAAAGCATCAGGAGGAGTTTCAGAGGAAAATGAGACCTGCAGTACATATTGCAGTGAATAAACTGAAGAAACCACAAAGCCAGTATTAAGCAAAGCACCAGTGATCAGAATCTGTCTTTGCTATCGTTCAGGTGTTTGCTGCAGCAGTTCTGGGCTCGTTACTCCCACTGAAGCCAAATTTGAGACAGGCATGGATTCCTACAGGTGCCAAATTAGGTTCCCCTACCAGCTTTCCACTAAAAACACAAGAGCTGGGGGGTACTTGGAGCATATTAGCATTCTGCTTGTCTGGGATATTGTAGTGTTTATGTCCACTGGGATCCTATGTGTAGGTGTTGATGGGAGGCAGCAGGGCTTGGTATGTGCTCCCACGGAATGTAAAGGACTTAGAAGAGGAGACCAATATGCTGAAAAAAAAAAAACCAACAAAAAAACGCAAGAATGTTTATTGGCCCTAATGCAGTGTCTTCAACCATCTTTTGTTGGAGAGATTTCTAATAAAGAAACAAAATTAGTATTTTATTTGTTTATGACAAATAGCAATAAGAATATATTGTCCAAGTTGGGTGTACGAACTAATTTTTGCAAGTCTGAGGCCAAGTCTCTCATTTGTTTTCTTTCTGTGCCCAGTGGGTCTGGTACACAGGAAAGTCTGTCACTGCTGCACAAGCTAGATCTGTGCGTCAAGCTGTCAGGCAAGTGCAGAACTCCACATGAGAGACAGTTGCGTTGGGAAGCTCGGTCTCATCCATCATGGGGACCACAGAAATTGATCTGGATAGATGATGCTTTAAAGTAGTGCTTCACTCACAAAATTCTATAATCAGTGGCTCATGGTGAATGCAAAGTATTTGTAGCTACTTCTAATAGTAGCTTTAGTCTCTATTACTTGCAGTGTGATTTGCACCTTAAAACAAAATCTAATAGGCTTTTATATCTGAGGAGACTTTTATACCTAAAATACTTAGTCAGAATTCGCATTATTTTCTTTATTAAGTATATTGTGGGGCTGGGCTGCAAGGTAACAACAGAGAGTGGTACAAGCAATACTTTGGCTCAGCTTTGGCAATCCTCAACTTAGTGACTGCTGTTCTACCACGGAGGAATGACACAAGGTAAGCTAGATGAGACCAATGGCTTACCAGTTTGCCAGCCTGGCTGAAGCAAAGCTCTGCAGCTGCTTGTCAGAGAAAGATCTATAGACCATAGAGCTGCCTGCACTGAAATTAAGTGGGAAAAGGAAGGGTTAAAACACAGTTTGCTGTCCTGCTAGGAGTCTCCTTCCCACCTACAAGAAGTATAACCATATATGTGTGTTGCTATAGATCCCAGTTCAGGGGGAACACAAGCTTATGTGCAAGCTTATGTGCAAACTTATGTGCAACTCTACAGATGTCAACACAGACTTACTCAGGTGGACTCTGCTAAAGTAACATCTGATTAGCAGCAGCCAGTTCCCCCGTCCCGCTTTTTCTGGACAATAGTTCTCAGAAAGACATTACTCACTGCATTACGTGCTCAACAGAACACTAATTCCAGCACTCCAGGTTTACAATGTGATGCATTTAAAACAGTTCTCCAGCTGTAACTGATAGAACTTAAATTTTGGATCCTGAAGGAGTCCCCAAGCCTGAGCTAGTGGAGAAATCACCCTCAGTCTAAAAGCATAACCTAAGTGTACAGGGCTCTTCTTTTCGGGATTAGTTTTGCTGGAAGATGCAGAAGGTTGACATTTTCTGATAAACAAGTCATTACACCTCTATTATTCCCAGAGCTGGAGCTTTGATGGTAAGGTGGAACACCTTTATGCAAAGAGAAGCACAGAAGGCCTCTGGAAAGCAGATAAATTCACCTGGATCAAATGACGAGGACAAGATGACATTCAGCGGAGTGTGCTAAAAGAGCTCAAATATGAAATGAGCTACAAACGCAGAGCTTACACCACTCCAAGGAACAAAGGTAAATAATGTGAGAGGTAGTTGCATGAATAGCAGAATAAATAAAGCAACCTGGCATACATGTAAAGCAACATTTCCCTTGGACTGAAGACAAATTTACCAGAGAAGTGCCCCAAAGGTTTATGCTGGGATCAGTACTGTTCGCCATCTTCTGTATGTGGCATGTCAAAGTGGGTGAATACTGGCAAAGTCTGCAGATGATAGAAAATTATTCATAATAATCAAAGCTAAAGCTGACTGTTGCAGAAGAAGCTTATAATACCAACTGACAGTGAAGTGCCAGATGAAATTCAGTATTGACAAGTGCAAAGTAAGGCACTTAGGAAAAAAATAACTCTACTTATACATCTGCAGTGATGGGCTTTAGATAGCAACACTCAAGAAAGATCGTGGGTAACTGAAATTAAGGTATGAGGTTTCTGAAAACATCATCTGTTGCCCTGCAACAGTCAAAAGGCAGATTGGGTAGCAGAAACTGGTGAATGAGAGAACACAATACAATGGAAAGAAAACAGTATTACAGCACTGAGCTAATAACTTCAGAAAAGATATAGAGCAGGTATGATGATCAGAGGATGATCAGAGTTTCAGAACAGTTTCTTTTTGAGGAAAGGTTTCTTTTTGAGGAAAGACTAAATTTGACCTTTTCAGCTTGTAAAGAGAACTACCTGAGGGGTAGTTATATATATGTATATAAGTGTATATAACTTACAAATGGCATGGAGAAGGTGAAGTGGACAATGTTAATTTGTGTTTCACCGATAAAAGAATTAGGGGTAACAAATTGAATTATCATACAGTAGGTCCACTGAAGCATAAGGAAGGAATTTTGCATATGATGCATTGCACCATGGGACTTGTTGCCAAAGTATAAATGGGTTTAAAGACAAAGTCATGCCATATAGGACCATTATTAAGCTGAAAAATCCATCTTCAATGTGTAGCTCAGGGACTCTTAAAGCTGTTTATTCTCAGAAGCCAGAAGAGAATATCAGGTACAGATCACTCTTTGCTTGCCCTGTCCTTGTGTCCTTCCTTAAATATCCATACAGGCTGTTATCTGAGGTGGGATATTGGACT
This sequence comes from Pterocles orientalis, assembly GCA_011057875.1. NCBI lineage: Eukaryota > Metazoa > Chordata > Aves > Pterocliformes > Pteroclidae > Pterocles > Pterocles orientalis. The sequence continues at coordinate 2,178,264 of WKFP01014853.1, read as the reverse complement.
AGAGACACCTTTCATCTCATTCACTAGAGCATTTGCTGTCTGAAGGAATGGGAAAATACATCTTGCTTATGACTGTGCAGTGTGAGGCAATGAAAGGATGTACTGGAACCATGTGAGAAACAAAATCCCGTTCCACCTACTATTTACAAGTTTGTTTGGGCCTATTCTGCATTCATAGTGATTTTGTTTTGATGCTTATGAAAGGAAGTCTGCAACCCAGAAAAAATTACTTACAATGCTTTTTTAGAAGATGATGTTGCTCTAAGGGGAGTTAACATAATTCAAAGTTTCGTTCATCATGAAAAAATGTTATTTTTTCGAGAAGGTTTTGTTTCGGTTGCTGTTGTATTATGGTTTCAGTCACAGCATCTTTCCTTACAGCAGAATCTACAGTACTGGGCCCATCAACACAAAAGCCCCAGTCCAGTTCTGAAAACAACCGCACACCTACTCACCTCTGAAGCCTCTCTCCAGTGTGGCTGGAAGTCAGGGTGGCCATTCATTTCAGTACATGTGAGTGGGTATATGCTTGCAGGTTTGGGGCCCAGGAGAAAATCCAAGCCGGACAGAGAGACATAAAATGACATGGTTCCTTGTCTGCTGGTTTGCAGACCCCATCAAGCATTCAGATACAGATTGTCTGCATCCAGGGCTGACTGTGGGGTCTAAGCCATAAACAAAGCAGGCAGTTGTTGACGGCAGCACACAGCTGGCAGCATCAACCAAGCTCCATGTTCGAGGGGCAGCACAAATTCAGTTTTTCTCAACTTGCTGCTGAGTCTCAAGCTGCTCTGCCTGGTTTGTGAACACAGGGGAGGCATGTTCCTGCTGGAGCTAAAAGCACTGAGATGGGACTGTTTCCGCTGTCCCATTTTATTCACACAGATTTCACATCCACATTTGAGGACATATTTGATACATACATAGACAAAAACCAAAAATCTCGAGATTTCCCAGGAGTGAGACAAATACTCATCCTCAGCCCCATAAGCCTTCAGATGTTGCAATGAAGTGTTTGGTAGAAAAACTTTGGTTGCTTTCTTCTCCAAACAGCTCAGCTTTGATAAATGCAGCAGGATTGATGTGTGCTGTGTGTCCCTTAACTGAGTTACGATGTATAATCCTCCCTGGAACAGAACATTTACATTCCACTGACCTAGTTGAAAAAATGTATTAATTTTAATTTATGTAAAACTCTCCCAAAAGAAAAGTGAGAGGAAATAGTCGATGTCTTATTTGCCGTCCTTGCCTGCTTGGAGCTAGAAGTGAAGTCCAACTTTTTAATCAGGATTTTTGAAAATGCTGAAGCACTTCAATGGGTGGCTTGTTCATAAAAATCCAGATACAGCTTTATTACTTCCCATTTTAGCTCACAGGTTCAAGAATGTGCCATCAACCTGTCTCCCCCTCCACTGAGGGGTGCCTTTCCTCCTCTGGGGACCCTGGGGCAGTGGAGCACCAGGGGGCAGTTTAAACACAGGAGAGAAAGCAAAAGTTTCACCCAGACACCTCATTTCAACTCCCCTGTTGCACATCTCCATGGAGGATGATTCCATAGCATGGGATTGGAGAACTTTGCTGTTGAGGGAGGAGCTTAACGGTGCATCTTCCTGTATCGGCTGACATGAAGAGCCCAGAGACTGTGGTTAGCCCACAGCCCGGCCCCAGGGCTGCAATGCCCGCAAAGGAAAAACGTCCAGTAATGTTGTTGAGAGTTGGTTGTGTAGCCCAAATTTTGGCTGTAGGGTCACTTTATCTGCCTCAGTGAGTCAAACGCCACAGGTACATTTACAAAAGAAACTGAGTGGAGGGTGGCTGTGTATTGCTTCAGCATGGAAAAACAGACGGAAAGGTGTCTCATGTTAGAATTCTCGTTAGTAGGAATTACTTGTGGGGTATTGATTCAGCAATGTTGTTCCTACTCCAGCCAGCCAGCCCTGTTTCCACATGGGAGGTTGTCAAAGGAAGAGAGTGGTAGGAGCCATTGCTATTTGCTCAGCATGCTCTTTGGGTGCTACCAATATTACTGTAGCCAGAGGGAAATAAAGCCAGTTCAGGAGCTTTTCAGTCCAAAATGGCCTAGGATCAGGTGAGCACAATGATGTCCAAGTCATCTTTTCCTTCCTTTCTTAATTCCTGCATAAAGAGTAGATTTGGGGCAGGTGAGCATGGGGTCCTTTCTCTATCCCTGGAGGCTCAAACCCAGTCTGCCTTACTCGTGCTGGTAGCCCAGCTGTGGCCAAGGGGACTCCTCTTTCCATGCCTGAAGCAGGAGCTCCATGAGCCTAAGCAATGCCACAGGCATCCACAGGAGCCTGTTTGTAGCCCAAGGGAGCAGCTCAGAAACCCACAGATTCAGGGCGATGTTTGGATCCAGACTCTGCGATGAGCCCTGATCCTATAACAGAAACATCAAATGCAGTCTATGCTCACACAGTGTTGCTGCACAGCATGTTGTGTCATGCAGTCCTTGCCAAGAGTTGTCATGTAAACACAGGAACTAGAACTGGAACAAGCGAGAGAAAAAAAAATATTAATAATTTATTAATAGAGGTATCTGCATACCGCACCTGTATAATGCTTACATCTCCATATCATGTAGTACCCCTGCTGTTTACAGTCTTACACTTTTCTCTCATTCAAAATCATCTCTGTTATAACTCCAGGAATTAGAAAAACATCCCTTGTAGGTGCAAGTAAGCATCTGTGTCTAATGGAGATATCCCAGGGATGAATGTGATTGTTAATGTGTAAGGACAAGAGCCCTGCTCACAGGAGGCCCCTGCCCACCTGTTTTTTTCTTGGTTGCTGGTATCTTTAGCTTACACTAAAGCTCATTTCAGATGGAAAGTACTGTAGATGTTTTGCGCATTACCAATGGAAATGCAATGGTGTGGCTCAGTAAGGCTCTGAATGTGCTTATCTCCAGCTGTTTAAGGACACATTTGTTTTATTGAAGAAGGGCAATCCCCGCACTAGACTGCAGCTGCTCAGAGAGATATAGTATCATAAAATGCAGACAGTGACTTGCGACAATAGAAAAAATTTTCTGTTTTTCCCAGCCAGAAAGCAGTCATTTTGCACTCTACCTTATGCAACACAAAAAAGCTATTATGGAAAGCAACCTTTCCCTGTTTTCTAATAAATGGATACCAGGAACATCAGGGGTACACTATCAGGTAGGTATAAATCATGAAAGGCAAGGAAAGCAGGAGGAATATTTTTTGCAAAAAGAAGTAACCCCCCCATCAGCTCCCAGAATATTTCCAAAGATTTATCTAGTAATGAAACCAGCAATATTAATTTCAAACGTTAGAACCCAATTGTCAGCTTTTCAGGCCTAAATAACTCACAAGCTCTCGGATCTCCTTCCAAACACTCATACACCCTCACAATCTTGTCTTTTTCTGCAGCTGGACTTTGACACAGTCTTACAAAAAGCATTTCAAGAGAGAGGAATAGCTATGCAATGACAGAGCTTTCACTGAGAAGATAAAAAAAAGAGAAATAAATGAGTAATATCAATGAAACAATGTGGATCTCTGTACAATTTAAGATTTGGAGGACTCTGTCTGAATAGAGGGAATTTTATCAACCATTCTTCCAGGGATGGCAATGTTGTTGAGAAGAGACCAGAGCTGGTCACTAGCAACTAGCCAAGGCTTGGTAAAAGCAGTCTGCAGGTGGAATTTCAGCAGAATCTTTATTTTCCATAGAATTTCTCATGATCTTCAGGAATTTGATTTACTCATAGTTTGCAGGGATTTGCTATTATTAACCTAGTTTGTTTTCAGAATCAACGACAGGTTAAAGACTGTCATTCTGTAATGTCACTCTAAGGGCAAAGCTGACAAAAGGATTTCTGACAGAGAAGATTGTTCCAAAATTTTGAACACACCTGGTATTTTGTGCAATCTAGTGGCCATTCCATCCAGATACTTGCTAAGAAAAGCAGCATGAATACCTAAGTGTCCCACCTCTGCCACCGGGTAGGATTACTTCAAACAGGGGTGGCTCACTGCGCCGTACCCTGGACCACTCCCTGTTGTCTGTGCAGGGTCTCTACCAGCGCAAGCAACTCAGTAGATCAGCCTGGAGATGCTGCTGAATATGTTTTGAGGGAAGAAGCGATAGATCTACCAAGAGTTTGAGAAGTCTTACTCTATCAGCTGAATGGGCCTGCTGTGATCCCAGCACACCTGGGAACAAAACTGTCCCTGAACAATTTTTGTACTTTAACTTCTGTGCGCCACGTTTAGGACAGGCTCACTTAAATACTACTAAGGATTTCTGGCATGGTGGCCTCACTTGGTGCAGATGTTTTAGTCTTTTCCTTCTCTTCTTGCTGTTACTTTAGTTCATATTTATGCAAGCACATTGGTCAGAAACATCTTGAGACTTAAATAAAGCTCCTTTTCTTTCTAAGAATTGTCATTAATTATCCAGTTATGATTTTCTGTACGATTTATGTAACACAAGTTCCAGTTAATGGGTTCATCCACTTTGTGTCAGTTCAGCTGTGTCACATTGTGTCTTTTTTTTTTCTTGATTGGGTGAATGAAACCTTTAAAATGGGATGTAGCAAGTAATGAATACCCTGTTCATACAGTAGAGTAATTCTTGGTTTTGTGTGTGACTGACTATGCAAACAAGATTACATCCAGGCCAGTGCAGCCAGCCACCACAGGATGAATGCAGCACGCCAGCTGCACAGGGAATAAGTGGAGTTTGAAAATGTCATTGCAGACCTGGTCCAAATGCTCTGAATGAACCATTCCCCTTTTACAAAGCTTTTGTAGGAAAAGAAATTAACTGGCCCTACGAAATGATCAGCACTATTATCTGGGGTTTTTTTTATTTAACAGTGACTTTTTAAAACCTTTTAAACATGTATTGTCATCACTGGACTAAGTCTAATTTTGTTATCTGAATGCCTTTCCCAGGAATAGATGTTACCCAAAACTTAGTAAAAATAAAGGAAAACGCAGTAAAACAACATCAAATTGAACAAGTGAAAATTGAACAAATTCAGAAGGTTTTTCTTTTTTCTAAAATTGCTGTTGTATTTTAATGCAGAAACATGCCGGGCCACCACTCAGCATTGTATTTGCAACTGTAGTACACAGAAGCCTTAACATACCAGGGCCTCATTGTCCTTTGGTTTAGTCTTCTGTACAGGCTGAGCTTCTGTCATGAAAATCTAGTTCTCCAACAATTACAAAGGAGAGGGGGGGAATTTTCTAGCAATATCCAAAAAAGGTAACTAGTGTAGCGATCAGGAACATGGATGAATCCAGCAGCTTTTAGGGGTTTTCACAACTATTTACAAACACTGTTTGCAGTGTGCATGCAGCTCTAATCACCAGTACAAAAGCCATATCAGCCTGGTATTTAGCAACCATACTGAGCATTAAGAGTCTGAATGCTTGTTGGCTCTGGAGAGATTGCTTAGTAGTGGGAATATTGATTTGCAGGCAGAAGGTTTAGATAATCCATTTCCAGGAAGTCTTGTAGAAAAAATAAGTTCTGATTGCTGTGTATTTGACACGAAAGAAGGCTGCACTTAGTTGCATCTGCATTTACAGATCAGAAGCTGAACAGCTTCCTCTTAAAAACTGCCATTTGCCAGATTCAATACTGTTCTGCTTCAGGCAGAGGGAAACAATGCAAAAAGGTGTAGAAATTAATTTAGTGGTGCAACTGATACAGCTGGGAAAAGCAGGTGAGCTTTTGAACACACAGATCATTCCTTAGGTCTGGAACAGGTGTCAAACTTCAAGCTGAGTTTAATTTAGTTTCGGTAACTGACTGATTATGTGCAACAGCTGGTTGGTACCCATGGAGCAGGTGAATGGAGTGAGAGGAGACATGATGAAGTCCTGCAGCACAGACAATAACAGCTAACCCCGCAGCAGTTTTGTGAGGGGAAGAGACAAAATTACTATGTACCAGAAAACTGATGTCTTTGCTGAGTTGGTAATACCTAGTCTCCAGCAGAGCTGTGATGTTTTTAGCTAGGTGAGCTAACCTGTTGAGTACATGCTATCTGGCAGTGACAAGGAAAATGGAACAGATCCTTCACAATGTTATATCAAGCAGATTATATTAAGCGCATCTGGTCAATGAAATACATCCAATCTATCTGACATGTCTCTCAAATGCTGAGGTGTTTATTCAAAACAAGATCGTGGGGCTGAATGAAAAACCAGTGGGAATATATGTAGCTAACACTGATGTGGTTAGGAGCTTGCTCTAAAGATAAACACAGTAAGTTTGTAGTGAGTTCAGCTGTCTGTCTCTGTGTCCCAGGCCCTCCGGTGCACCTATCCATTGGCCAGTCTCTTTAGGTCGGGGTGAGTTGCTGGAAAGGTTTCAGCTGCTCTGGGTCAGGGCTCCAGGTCCCTCCTCCTGATCCTTCTCCGCTCTCTTGCTCCAGGACTGCTTTCTCTGTGGGTCCCTCTTCTCTCTGTATTTTCCTCTGTCACAGATTGGTATTATTTCTATCATCATCTTTCTAACAGCTCTTATTTAGAAGTAGAGGAAAGAAGGAACTCCCACCCGTATGTTTATCTTGCTAATGGGAATTATCTGAATAGAAAATGAGCACAAGCAACACTCATTTACCATGAAAAAAGCAAGCTGGAAAGCATCAGAGACATGCAATGAATGAACTCCTCTTGTTAATGGCTGACTGACCTTGTTATTAATATAGATATAATGATGTTAAGCTTCTCTATTAAGTCAGCAGACCGGGACTATTGGTTACACTTCATTTCTAAGAAACAGACTCATTTTTCAATTATATTGTAACTCACAGTGTCTTTAAGTGCCTGGAAAATGCAAGAAGTTCAATAACATCTCACTCAGGATGCTGAAAAGTTTCACTCAAACAAAAAACCCAGTACAGAAAGACCACTTTAGCTGGCTTGTGATTCACTTCTTCCCTGTTCCCAGATGAAGGGAAGAAAGTGATAATACCAGTGCAGACTGGGAACGAAAGTTCATAACAGATAAAACTGAAAGTAAGGAAGGATCATCCTGAGGACATGACTGAAGTCATCTGCTTTAAACCCTCTGCCAGAGCCCTCCACACACTGAGTTACCTGGGCAAGCTCAGCAGTCACATACTGGCATGCAGCTGCAATCTTGGAGTGCCTGCTGGGGAGGTGAAAGGTGTCAGAGCATCTTTATCTCTCCCTTATGCCTGCATGGCCCCAGTGCGAGCAATGGGCCCATTTTCAGCCCCTACCCATTCCTGGGGCATAGACCTGCTGGAGACCATCCTGGGGCTGCTGGCCACCCAGGGGGAGCAGAGCAGCAGCACCCTCATGTCACCTGAGTTTCTGAGTGTGTTGGGAAATAGCATTGCCCCAAGGATGCTGTTGGACTGTGATGAAAGCAAAATGCAGCCCATGCATGCTGTTTGCATCTGTATCACTATACATACGTACTATATGCATCTGAGCACCCAGCCTCGCCCAGGTCTCTATAGCCCCTATTGCCTTCCCCTGCTGCACACACAGCCGCAGGGACCGCCTTTCAGGGGCAGCCTGACTCACGAGGCCCTTCCAGGAGGGAAGCAGAGTCTTCTTCCCTCTCGGTGTCCTTGTTTTTGTCTGCTCAGTTTAGTGATGGTTTGACGCCTGAGAGCAGGAGTCCCAGGGGATGCTTTATTCTCTCTGTTGGAAATCCTGTGCAAAGGAGACAGTTAATGGTTGCCCAGGAGGGTGAAGCGTGACAGTGGAGGGAACAGCTGGCTCCAACTTCAGCGTTGAAAACAAATGTAATGGTGGTTGGCAGGAGGAGAGTGTTTCCCTTGCCAGCACCCTCCCTTTGCCATTGCCTAGGGGCACCAGACCACACACCAGGCCTTGCTGGACTCCTCAGACCTCTTGGATATGCGTATTACTGGGGTGTTAAGGGATGCCTTCCTCTCACTGTTGCTGGCAGAGGAGCCTGGCACAGATCCTCACAGCTACTGCCTCACCCTCATTTAATCTCAGCAGCAGTAGCTTCCCACGTACCTTAACCCTTTTATCTCAGCTGAAACCCAGGCCATGCTAAACTGCCACAGACCCCTTAGGCGGTTAGACCTGAGGGGTCCCAGCATCAGGGCAACCACCAAAAAAGGCTTCTGCCTCTCCTGACCCCTGATACCAGTTCACCTCTCCCTCATGCAACAAAAGTGATGTCCTGTTTTGCTGCCCTTTGGCTGCTCTCAGGACCTTAATCTGGCCAAGCTAAAATATTTGTAAAGGTGCCCTGGTCATGGGTTTGCTGCATTCTCAAACAGAAGATCCCTGGTTTTGTCTGGTTATCACAGGTTAGGTGGTTCAAGTCAGCCTGAGGTAGAACACAAATAAAACAATTTATTCACAGCCTGGAAATACACAACAAATTTACAATGCTAGCAAAAGATGCAGGTAAAGAAGAGAAAGCTAATTTCCTACCTAATTTAGTTAAGCTAATATTAAATCAAGGTCTTTCTCTAATATCAGTCTAGAGATCTCAATCAATCTCTAATACCAATCATCCTGGCAAGAGACGATACCGCTACAGCTGCCTCCTGCCTGAGCCCAAGCCCAGGTCAGGATTTATACTTTGACTCCTGGGGCTCTTAGAAATATTGCAGATCAGCTGTGGCAGCTTGAAGTGACAGAAAATGGACATAAGGAGGAAAGATCACAAGGAATACAATCTGTGGGCTAAGTCAGGGCAGGGCAGTTCAGGGCAGGGCAGGGCAGCATACATACCTCTCTACCAGGGCTTGCACCAGCGCTGCATTTTGGCTTCAGACCAATGTGACAGACATTTGTGGCTGCCAGTCACCTCTCCCCAGTGTCAGTCTCGGCTGGAGGAGGCTGCTCAGATGTGGAGCCCAGGTGCTTTAGGTCAGGAGAGGTAATGATCTCCAAGCTCTCCTTATTGCACATATTGCATTTGGACTTCCCATTTCGAATCCATTTGGATTTGGGTTTTCTTTCTGCACACCTTCAGGCAACAGCACTGGAGCAGGACAAGCTCTCAGCCGGACAGAGGCTGCAGTGGTTCCAGCACTGCCACAGATGCTGCCCAGCTCCCAGCCCATGCCCTGACAGCCTGCTAGCCTTGGGGAGGGAAGAAGTGTGTGGGGAAGAGAAACTGCTCACACTTCACACATGGGGAGCAGCTGTGTGAGATCAGTTCATCCACATGAAATTCAGATCCCTGTAGTACTGCCAAAGTTAGGGAGACCTGCTTGGCTGCCTTGGGCTGAGCAAGAGATGGTCAGGCAAACAGCTGCCTCTGGGCACAGCTGAGTGATGCACCTACTCTTTGCAAGATATAAAACAATACTAATAATACAACTAATAATATGTGTTCTTTCTCTTGCTGAGGCAGATCCACTCATTTTTCTGCTTGTGAGGTCTACTGCACATGACTGCACATCGCCTTCTCCTCCAAGACATGCACTAGCCCATGGGAAGGGAGAAATCGCTTTTGCCTCCCAGCCAGGAAACAGCAAAGATCTATTCCCTGGTTCCCACTGGAATAAACCCTCTTCCAAGGGCCTATTGGAGGTGCTGAGCAATAGGGAATAAGCACCCTTGGAAACAGGGAATGGCCCCATGGTTGTAAGGAAAGAGTGAACTCCCGTGGTTGCACTGGGTTGCTCTGTGGAAGGTCCCAGCACTCAGAGTCCAAGGAGCAGAAAACAGCCACCTTTTCTCTAATTCCCTTTTTCTGAGTCTCTTCTGTCCCATCCCAGTTGCACAAGTCAGGCTTTATCTTTATGCTTAGCCCTATCTTTCCAAGACAGCTGAGTCCTTTTTAAAGCTAAAGCTGTGGCTACTCCCCCACAATGCAGGAGGAAGAGTCTGAGAAATGGTTGGGCAAGCCATAGGTTTAAACTTGAAGTTGATCCAGCTGCACAGAATGTCCATCAAGTACTTATTCTTTGCAAACATACACTGCAAGTAGAAAACTTAATATCTGCTCTACAATATTTGGGAGACTCAAGTGGTGGGTCTTCGTCAACCCTTGGCTGCTGATCAAAGGTGGTTCAGTTCCTCTCTGTCTTTCTTGCTCGCTTTGTATTGCTCCAGCAAGACAGCTCAGCTCCTGCAAGCACAGCAGTAGTGATTTACTGCTTGTGTTGTGCAAGGGACAAGGCCGAGGTATGTCCCTTACTCCCCCATTTCTTGGTCTTTCATCTCCAGTGACGTGCAGAGCATGGGGGACAGGAGCACAGTTTTGCCTGTTGTCCAGCTCAGTGAGACTTCTGGTGAAAGACCTGGTCCCAAGCAGCAGGGGCTGTTGATCCCCTTTCATTTGGGGGTGTGGGGGTGTGTGTACTAATACAGAAATGCTAAGCATTTCTGACACTCTCAAAGCAAAGCTCTGGCTGCAGAGAGCAGACAGTGACATTTCACCTCCCTGATTATGAAGAAGCAGCCTTTTCAATTTCAGAGTGACTGATATTCGTGACCTTGTCCTCCTAGAAGTGAAGGACTGTCTTTAGAACACAGTCAGCCTGCATCTGGGAATGCACAGTGAGCCGAGCTGCTCTTGAAAATGAAACTTGAAAGGACTTATTTCCCAGGGTCTTGGTCTGGGACCAGCAACTTATCCTGTGAAGGGAGGGGAGTTGGGGGTTCGCTCATTCAAGGTCAGAAATAAGATGTGAAGGATCACAGGAAAGTACTTGTGCTTTCCATCTTGCTTGGCTGTGATGAGCAAGAGCTGGATTCCCAACTCATGCGGCAGCATGTCACACGGGCCAGTGATGGCAGGAGGGATGGCTCAATGGAGGAGATCTGCCAGAGCCTCAGCACAGGTCCCCTCTCCCACAATGGGACCACAAGGCAGGACCTGCCCTGGTGCCAGCTGCGTGATGATAGCGCACAGCTCGTTCCTCTCCCAGTGTGCCTTGTGCTGGCGTTTTGTTGTGGGAAACATTTCACCCCCTGGGAGTGTTCGAGAGTAAACACTGCCGCCAGCTCGTCTTGCTTATAGACTGAAACCCCCAGAGCTGCCATGACGGTTAGGAAAGCTGAAGCCACATTTTGCAGATCCAGCAAACTGTTGCAGTCTGCAACCTATTTCCTGCATGAGACAGGGGAGGAACCTGCATGCCTGGTGTGGGGGATGAAAATGCTTCCTTAGTACAGATGAAAAATTAGATGAAGATACAAGTTATCTCTCGGCGCAAATTTACAAAAACATGCACAACCAGGGAAGTGGGTGGATATGTTTTCATGAGAGCTACAGGGCTCTTTTTCAGTTTCCTACATACCTGTAAATAAACAAATATTCAACAGACTGGGGTCTGATTCTGCTTCATTGTAGGAAACAGCAATGCCAGGCTTGTTGCCCGCAGCCTTGTCAAAAGTTACAGCAAGATACAATCTCTATTAAGTGATTAAAAAAATCAAACAATAACTAAGGAGTCAGAGAATATGATTGTAGCAATCTTATGACCACAGTGAACCTTTTAAGCTTCAAAATTATGATGCTATAGAAAGCTTATTTTTTTTGTGCAACATAAAAATGTCGGCTCATTGCTGCAGCACTATTATAATCATTATCAGTAGTAATGCCTAAGCCAACACAGAGTTTGTTTCCTGTCTACAGAGTGGAGGGGAAGTCCTGAGAATTGCAGACCCACAGCTGAGAGTTAAATTAGGCTGAAGATATTTTTACAGCTTTCGGCTACTTCTACTGTACCTCCTTTTGCATGGATGCTCTTTACAAGCTGGAGCTCTGCAGCTGTTAGTAAGCACTGGGAAAAATCCAAGGAAACTTTCTCAAATACACACATAAGCAATTAGTTCTGAGGCTCATCTGAAGCTGTTGTACCTACTTAGGCAGTGTTTGAAGAGCTTTCAGATCATGATGAATTAATGCACCCCACTTCATTTAAATACACGGAGATGCCATTTTTCAGTGCATAATCTTGAGCTCTCCCATTTCATTTTGCACACCAAACAGGAAGGTATTTAGGCTCAGTCTGACCCTGTTTACACTGACATTCTGCACTTCTCTATGGCTTGCATGGCAAGAAAGCTGTCCCTGCCTGTGCAGAGGAGCCTTATGTGAAGGCAGAAAGTGACACACTATGTACAGATTCTGTGCTTACTTATATGTAGACATATGCTTTTTATCTCCCCTTAGTTAACACAAGGACTCCTCCACAAGCATGGCATGATGTGCGCAGCCAGCTTGCAACACAGGGCTCTTTGTGATATAAAACTCATCTCCTCCATGGCAGCCTATACAGGTGCACGGAGCTTCCTGTGATGACAGTGGCAGGCACTTGGTTTGGTGCAAAAAAGCACTGACTACTGGTTATATGACCCCAGAGGTCTTCTCTCCTCCCTCCTTTACATCTGAACCTGGCCCAATCTGGGAAAGGACCAAAATAATGAAAGAAACTGAGGGAGAAGAGACACCTGGTCCAGAGGAGTTGCAGATGGCCATGGTGGATACAGAGAGCCATCTGCAGATGTCCAATGAGCCCCAGACTGGCCTAACACTGCTCTGATCTGTGGCAGGGGGTGGTAGAGACAGGTAACACCTAGTCCACACTCAGTCCCAGGTGTCAAGTTCCCTGCTTCCAAAACACTTTTGGTGCTCAAAGTGCTCCTTGCCAGACCTTACTGCTGTGACAACTGCAGACACTTCAGACCCACTCTTGCCTCTTCACACCCGCTGTGGCTGCTCCAGTATGCCAGCACACTCCAGCCCATGGACACCTCCTCCCCAGGACCCTGTCTCCAGCACGCTGCCCTGCTCCTGCCTCAGCCAGACTTGCCAATCACTGGTCTGAGATCACAAGCTCTGTTCTCAGGTGCTTCAGAAAAGGGAAAATGGGGAAAGCTTGCTGCAGGTTGTGCCAGACTTACCTGCGCAGGTCCAGTAGGCACCTCACTGGCTTTTTGTGGCCCTCTCTGTGCAGCAGCTAATCCACAATGCAGATAAAGTCATTGTGGGCAACGGAGAGCTGACAGTACTGCCCTCTCCTGTGCCATGGGGTCGTGGATGGAGAACTGGCTGGAAGAAGTGGCTCTAGAGCAGCATCAGCAGAGCCTGTGCACACTACTGTCAGTGAGACCGCTTCCGACCACATACAGCTTGTGGCTGTTTTGCAAGAGTAAGCGCAATGGATGCAGCCTGGTGTATGAATCACAGAATATGCCTTCCCGTGTAATTTTGTCAGCCATAAATCGTGAGTCACAACCAGGTGTGCCAAGTACTGAGCTCTGTGTGAGCCCACAGACAGCATCCACACCTGGAAGATCCTCTAAGCCACGCTGTCCACAGCTCGGTCTTTTACCCTCAGCAACCTGCTTGAAGAGGTCAGCTCAAGCACTGCAGGTCTCCCTCCCTAAATGTGCCCTGTTAGTCTTCTTTTTTGCTAGCAGCATCTAAGCCTTCCCAGTGTCTTTCAACATCCTTTTTCCCATCCTCAGGATGACAGATGGGAAGAAGAGAGTGAGATTTCTCTAGACATTAAGCAAAACATACGCATCTCAAACTCAGGCAGACTAAAGTCAACATGCATTTCAGGTGCCACTGTCCATCTCACAGGTGGATGGATCCAGATGAAACTTCACCCATGTAGTTGAGGCTGACACCTGCCCTTTGATGTGAAGGGGGAACAAGGCCAGAAGATCTCCTTCTGCAGAGGCACTAGGAGCTTGCAAAGCAGAAGCAAAACCCGCTTGCACAGAGGTTTGCATGGTGACAAGCTTGCCCTAGCAAGCTGGTTAAACCCACCTTGGGTACCCCAGCACTACAGGGCAGGTATGCCATGATCCTTCAGCCTCTTTTGAAAGTGTAGTGGCCTCACCTGGCCCTCAGTTCATGCTCTGGTTGCCTCCTATCTAAAGGAGAAAGTCCTTTCACAACCCCCTGCTCCCCTCCCCACCACTGCCCCTTGCCTATAATTAAATAATAATGGACTAATGGAACATGGCATGATGGTAAGTGCTTAAAAGATTTATCTTTGTGTCTTCATTTAAGACATTTTAGTATCAGCCAGCAGTTTCCAGCCATCATGGTAATTTATTTAAATTATTTATGTGGAAAAACAAGACATTCCACAATGCCTCTAAGACAGCTCCTGGAGCGTGGCTGTTGCTGGCTAACACTGCCTCTGGGAGCCAAGGTGCTCATTTACACCTTGTACTTCACATCTCCACAGGGGGGTGATTACCCCTGATAACAACACCCCTTGCCAAGGATTTTAAGCATTTCTGCTTGAACAAATGTGAAGCTGCATGGAATAATTTAAAACACACAGTGCACCGAAAAAACATAGGAAAGAATTATTTCAATGTTGCTCAATGCTGCAAAATAAAATGGCAAGAAAAGAAACAAACCCCAGAAAGAAACTTCCCCAAAGTAAAACCAAAACATAATTAGGAACTTTAGAACAAAAACTGGGGGGAAAAGGGGCCTGATTAATCCATGGGAATAGTCAGACACTAGACACTAGACATTACCCCAGTAAAGCTTTCAGAAGCATTGACTGAGAGCAGCTGCAGAAAGTATAGTTTTGTTCCACAAAACAGTGGCAAGCCTTTCTACAAAAACAAACCAATTTAAAGGATCACCATTGCCTCTAGAACTGGCTGGTTTGTCCATTTGCAGAGAAACATTGCTAGTTCAACAAGACTGCAATCTACTGAAGGCTGGCTTACCCCATTTTTGAAGCCCTTCATGAGAAGTGCCACCCATTCCTCCCTGGACTCAGAGTGATGTCCCTGCATGTTATATCAATTTGCAGACTCCAATCCCCATGACCTTCATCTTTACCTCAAATGCCTTCCCAATACTAATGATGTGACATATGCAGTCACGTTACTTCCTTGTCTACATGCATGAGGCTAAGGGGACTTTGAGACCCATTCACCTGCCAGTCATGAGTTGCCCAGTTGGAGTCTGTGTTCAGCGATTCCTGCCTTGCAGAGATTGGATGCACGAGCCCAGTGCCTGGCTTGCCTGGACTCGCGCAGGGAGGGAGATTGAGCAGAGCAAGGGGCAGAGCCTGGGGTCAGGATGCTCAGCTCACACCCAGGGCACCCACAGGAGCACTCTCATGCGCCTGCAGATACGTGTGTGAGTGCGCTTCCAGTCTGGTTGCAGTGACACCTCAAACACCACGTCAGAGAGCTTTGGATAGAACTTGCTCAGCTCTCCTCCATGCATATGTGTTTTCCACCCTCATTTCATAAAGTCAGTGAGCAAATTAAGAGCTTCAGCACGTGGCTGTAACCTTGTTAGGGCCTTGAGCATGTGCCATTACGGTAGAAAAGGGACAGACAAGAGACACTCCTGCCTGCATAAGGCACTGTGCATCCCCACTGTCCCTCTTTCCAGAGCACTGGCTGCCTGGCCGCTGGCACACGAGTCGAGACGAGGCAGAAGGGAGAGTTCAGCCTTGCTGTGCATTTGCAGTTAGAGGCAACTAGCAGAGCAGGAAGACTAGTTAGAGATCTTCCAAGTATTCAGACATATTTCCACTTATTAAGTAGTAGTATTTCCAAGATTAAATAGAAAGTTATTTTCTCCCAGGGACTACAAAGCCTGCTAAGCACTACAGAGGGCACAGAATCATGAGTAAATCAGCAGATGCAATGTCTCTCTGCAAACTGCACTCAAGCCAGGGATCTCCAGGCCAAGGACAGAGACCACAGCCTGAGGGGAGCCTGTCCCTGCTATCCTGCTCTCTGCTCATGTAGTGGGACTGCCAAAGTTTTGCTGCTACAACCTAAGCAAGCCCTTCTCGTGCTGCCTGAGAGGTGACACATCCTGAAACTGAAACAAGCATTTGCTGTGTGTCTCTCCCCGTGCCCTACAACCCCCAGTCCCATTTTTCCATCTCTGAGAAATTTCAGCAGAACCAGCAGCAGTAACCTTGCTATGTAATATCTGTTTCCCAAGACTGCTAAGGATGTGAACAAAGTTAAATACTCTTCCTTCCGTCTGAGGGCCATGTCTCTAAACACTTGAGGTTCAGGCATTTGTTCTCATTACACTCCATAACATATTCCACCAGTGAGGCTTTCTCAAAAGCAATAAGTCTTCAACAGACTTCTTAGCTTTGATGAAGCCATGGTTTTTGATAAATAATAAAAAACCCAACTCAGAAACAGCTATTAATTATTCACTGGAATAGCAACTACAACCTCAGTTGCTTCATGTCCCAAACCAATGCCCCAATCAACAGGAAGGATGGGGTGGGGGAACAAAATAGAACAAAACAAACCAAACAAACAAACACCAAAACAAAACCCCAATTTGTTTCATTCTTTGCTTCACAGTTTACTGAACCTGTGGGCTCACAATACCACTTCAACACACTGGGAGCAGAGCTATGTGTTTACCTCTGTTACATCCCAAGGAAGGGACCGTGCTGTTACGAGGGAAATGAAATTAATCTTGTCAGCAGGGCAAGACAGTGCAGGACCTCAGCGATTAGAGAAGCCATGTCAAGGTACATCCGTTGCAGTCCAGCCTATATTACTTGTATTAGCCCCTGCAAGAGAGGAAAGCTCTGAACAACCCCCTTGCAGGGACTCTGGGACTGCAGGCAGGTTGCCCTTTTACTTGAGACAAGTTGGCAAAAGATCATCAAAGCACAAAAGACGAAATAGTAAGATAGCAGAGGGACCTGACATTTCAGGACCATTGTCTTCATAACATTTCAGTGTGCACCATAGGCATGAACAAGCAAGAAACCCCCACACCCTGTATCTAGTTAAGGTCGTGCCTATTAAAAAAAGTCAGCATTTTCCTGCAATTTCTCAAACTATGGTAGTTACAGGTGATACCTGCCACCAGGCATTGATATTTTTCTTAGTGACCTCTTCTCCATGAGTTATTATCCCTAGTCTAGAAATAGGGAGGATGAGCACTATGAGGTGAAGTGATTTGTACAAATTATTGCAGCTATTATGGAAAGAAACAACAGATGAAAACCGCTCCATTTGATTCCCAGGCTCAATGTGCCCATGAGTCTTTTCTCTGTTACTGTCCTTTCTTCTAAGTACAGGAAAAGGGAAGGTGGTTGAGATAGGAAGACCTACATTCCCTTTTTGCATAAGTTCCTTTAATAGGAAAAGAGGTTTATCCTGGAAAGTAAACTTTATCCTTAATTATTGCTCAAAAAAAAAAAAAGGCAAGGGTATATATTTGTTTTAAAAAGTGTTGTGTTGTTGACTAGTGCATGGAGAGGGCTGAGGGAAGTAGGGGAAAGGTGTTTCTCTTTGTGCACAAGGCTCCCATACAAGCCATGGAGGAAGCCTAATTTGGTCGGAGACAGCAGATAAAACTGAACCCGCACTCCTAAGGAGTGGTTGCTGCAGAGGCCACTGGCCAGCCCCAGCAGCACCTTTGGTCTCCTCCAGCTTTTTCCTACCCCCAATATATTATATGGAGACATTTTCATTATATGCTTGAGAAAGACACTTGTGACAACTTTCAATTCATCATATGCATGAGTCATTCCTCTTGAGAGAGGAGAGGGCTTTTGTTACTGATTTAGGGCTTTGCACTTAAAAGTTTTTATAAGCCTGTGCTAGGAATATTAAAAACAAATATATTTTCAGCAACATGGAACCAAAATGTTGAGGTGTATGGCTGGAAGACAATAATAAAGGAAACTATAGAATATAAATAATTGTTTGGGGGGGGAAAGAAAAAAAAAGGCCAAAAAAAAAAGCAAAAAAACCCACGCCCACACAGCACTGTCTATACTTTCTTACCTCCCCCAGGGAAATCCACAGGTCTACTCAGAGGCCTCTCTTTCTTCCTCTGTGGAGTCTTCCTCTCATTTACACAGCAGTAAATCCAGACTAATTCCTTTGAAGTCAGAGGAGTTTGAGAAGTCCAAAACACAGGAAACAGGAGAAGAATTGTCATCTCTATAAACAGAGACTCCCCAGCTGGCCAGGTCCTGATCCTCTTGATTTAGTGGGTATTTCCCATTGAGTTTAACAAGAGCAGGAGGAGCCATTTCATTCAGTTAAGCTAACACTTGCAGCCAGATCTTCTTCTGACTCCATGGAAGTTACATTGGTCTCCAGTGCCAGAAGTCTGGGGGTTTGATTTCATGCGTCTTGGCGTAACTCAGCAAGAATCTGAATAAGTAGGTGAAGTCCAAGTTAGGTCCATTATTTACAATGATAAATACCTGCGTTATTCGTCATCAAAACACTAATTGCTGTTTCATAGCTTGAACTGGGCAAGCCACTAGCAATAAAATATTGTTAGGTATCCAGCTGAAAGTTTGATAGCTGATAGGCAGTTTGGAATATTAATGGTGCAATTAAAAGGTAGAAAATACTTTGAGGAGATATCCTAAGGACAGCTCTGGCTAGGCACCAGAATGAAGTCAATAAATAGGTGTCAAAAGGGTACCAAGCAGAAAAGGCAATGGACCTTGCTATTAGCACAGTATGTTGATTCAGATGCAGTAATAAAATGACACTGTCAAGAGGCTGGAGAAAAAAAATGGAGTTCTGGAAAAGAGTATCATAGGTATCAGAAGGGCTTGTTGATTCCTGTAAGTATCATATTCATCTGTA
Source organism: Pterocles orientalis (assembly GCA_011057875.1). Taxonomy (NCBI): domain Eukaryota; kingdom Metazoa; phylum Chordata; class Aves; order Pterocliformes; family Pteroclidae; genus Pterocles; species Pterocles orientalis. The sequence continues at coordinate 2,159,692 of WKFP01014853.1, read as the reverse complement.
AAATCTATCATCTTTACATTGTTGTTTTTTTTAAGAAACACAAATGCTTTTCTACCTGTTTAACAGAATTAATCTTTTGTCTTTAATAGCTGGTGGAAACCTCAGTGACCTCTTGGAATACTGGCTGTAGAGAAGGTGCAGAAGCTGAAACCAAAAACCTGATTTATAGAGCTGAAAGTGCGAAGTGTTCTTCTGTTTGCACACATGGTAGTAATTGACTTTATCTTCCTTTAACATACCACAGCCTAGAAGATACACAGCTTTCCTCTCACCGTGCTATCTCCTGAGCATAGATAATACTGGAAATGATGGCTCTTAAAAACTATTGACATAAATACTATTGTCCTAAATACTGTGGCATACTGTGTTTTCTGTGACCAGCCAGGCAGAAAGTCAGGAATGAAGCAAGGTGGTGTGTCCAGCTGAGATGGGGTGTTCCTGCTGGTGGAGTCTGGACTGACAGGACCACTGATGGGAAGCCCAACTAAGAGGCATGTAGTAAGTTCATACCCACAAAAACATTATAAGATAACACAAGCAGTGCCATATTGTCCAGTTTGGAAGGTAAAGCATATAACCACAGATTCGATTGAGTTTCTGCTGGGAAGTCAATGTAACCATCACCTTCAAAAAAAGGTCTGTTGTCTGTAACATAGAGACAGATTGCTTATGATAGCTCTGAGCAGTGCAATTATTCTTACCTGTAGCAAGGCTGAAAAGGAATTTCTCAGGGTGCTTTTTATCGCTTTCCTTCCTTTTGTAGCACTAGCGAGGGTGCTTGGCTTTAGCAGATCTTTCGACTCCCTGGGTTGAGGAAGTTACCTTTTTCAAACAGCTGGGGCCAGGGCTTATTGTATCCCATGTTGCTCTACAAGGACCCTTAGGAGCTGGCCACAGACAGGCCAACATGAAAAAAGGTGTCAGAGATCTGCAGGATGTCATTGGCTTCAGCTATTTTATCAACACATATTACACAAAGCAGAAGTTGCCCTTAATATTCTTTTGTTGTTCTCACATCAAAGGGCGAAATTATACCCTCTAATATGTGTAAGAGGCTTTTCAGTTATCTTTCTGATGCAAATTATATCATTTTGCATTATCCACTGATTATCTGCAGTTTGAAAAGTACAGCAGATGTTGAGCGAAGCCTATATGTCAGTTCTCTCCTCCTCTGAGAACAGCATCCAAGTAAGCAAAATTGAAACAGCCCCATGGTGAATTCAAGTTTAGCTGTAGCTCAAGCGTGGAATCAGTCTGGGCTTCAGAAAACTTGTCAGGTATTTGATGAAACTGTGATTAAAGGACTGGATGTGCCCAGCTCAGCACTTGTATGTATACCCAGTCATCTCCAGCACATACATCCTCTCCCCTTGCTAGATGCCTATATTTTGGACAATGTGTCATTACATTTAACAGGCGCTTCAGGTTCATTAGGCGATAGCCCAGTGTGAGATCTGCCCTCAGCTCTCATTGCACAACATGGAATAAGTTGCATTTGATTGTGGCAACATGCTGACAATGTCAAGGTTAATGAATTAAAGATGTAAAATAAAGAATGCTTAACAAAGTCAAATTATGAGTGATTATTTTACGAGGTGGCATTTAGTATTAAGAATAATCATTACAAAGTAAACCCTCTACCCACCTCTGACTGGGCTTTTGCAGAGGTGCACAGCATTTCAAAACACAGTTAAGTTGAGAAAAAGCAAATACTGAAAAGATCTGGAAAGCAATGTCAGTCAAATGTGATATTACTTTTTTTTGTAAGGAGCAGTGACAAGAGTGTGTAGGGGCAAAGAAGGAAAATTACCATGACTCTTTGGCTTGTAAATTTTATTAGCATAATGTGGATAGACCATCTTTCTGGTTTTGCCTGTGTTAAATCTCAGCAACGGGCTCCTTTGCAAGTTCAAGCTTTTGTATGTCTATACCATAGCCTTGGACTGTAGTCTACAATTATTAATTTAATGGTGGTTCTGGACCATATCTTATTATCTAGTCAGATATATTAAATTATGGCAGAAGACCTCTCCAGAAGTCCACTGAGGGCACTTCCTCAAAACAAGAACACTGGCAGATGGTCAAACATGTGAGACAGGAAGGAGTGAGAGGAGCCTTTTCACCCAGTCATCTCTATCCCTTCAGAAGTCTGAAGTTTTCTCAAACTCATCCACTTCTTAACTCATGGAAGTCAGGGAAGAGGTGGCTCTTTAGGGCTCTCCTTCTTCCTCCCATGTTAAACAACTTACAAGGTTGTAATGGGACCACAACGTGCCTAAGACAGGCCTTGACCACACATCAAAGGGCAGACTGTGAAAGGCAGCTGCCAGAGCTGGAAGAATCAATGTCGGTTCTTTCTCTTTGCCAAAAGACTATTGATTCTCTATACTTGCTCCTGTAACTTGGCTGACAGGTTCATAGGACAGCAAGAATCTCAGCTAGCAGCAGTGCTGCTTCAGCCCTTTGTTCTTAATAACCCTGCCAAGGAAAGAAGATTCATAGACAGAAGCTGAACAAGGCAAGAGGATATTTTTGTTTTAATGTAAGAACATATCTCAGGACAGTTTGCTTGTGCACCAGTTGTCTCATATTCTTTTTCCACAAAGCTGCAAGAATACAGTCTCTCTGGAGTGTTTGATGGGTAAGAGGTGATATATGAAGCTGGGGTAAGAGGTCATACATAAAGCTGGTTGCTCTATGTGTTCCCTAACATAGGAGCAGCTGTAGAATAGCATAGGTTCTTAAATCATGACCTTCTAGATTGAGGACTAAGCCGTTCCTCCTTGAACTTGATTAGAAAACTCTTGTTGAACTATATGGAGATTATATGCTTAGCACAGTCAAGGTCTGGCCCTCAGTAATGTACACTTTCCCTAAGGCCATCAGCTTGTTTGGCTGTTATTGAGGTATGCACACATTCTTCTTCAAAATTAATAACCAGGTCCTTCTACATGACCTCTCTGCCTTGTCAGACATCTATACCATGACCTTCTGTTTCAGATACACTACAAAATCTGGCACAAGGCACTGGCAAATAAGGGCAATACAATAAAAATGGGAATGAAGGTGACAGGCTGGATGCTTACTGCTGTGGTAGAATGTACGTCTAAAGAAGGAATAAGCCATGCTGAATACAGGACAGCTCTGATTTACTATACTTTCAAACCATACCTTAAATACCCTGTGGTTTTGAGCATGGTCTGCAATTTTTTTCCTCTCACCTTAATACAGTCCCTTCTATCCCTTATCTTTATGTACCCTCTGTCCTCCAGAGAATGTCTGGGTGGAAATACCAACTAGCACAAAGCATCTTGCAGGCTGGCAATTTGGGCTTTGCAAAGCTTTTGTGGGAGCTATAAAGAAGACCCAGCAAAAATAGGTTGATAACTGAGATAGTGTCTGCACATGCTTGATATGTGACTGACTGTGACAATGCCACAAGATGGAAATAGATGTTTCTCAAGCTTTACTCATCAAAAAGAGTGAAGCACAAGCTTCTTTTGTTCTGTTTTCTTTTCTTTTTCTAAATCAGTAAAACACATGGCTGAAAAGTCATATTTATTTTGAACTTTAAGTCTCAGCTATTTGTTGGGAACATCAGGCAGGTAATGTTTGGAGGACTTTTGGGGACTTAAAGCCTCTTGCTTTGGTCTTCTACAGCATATATTCAATACAAAAGCCAGCATCCTTGACAACAAAACATCACAATCTTGTAAAAAAACCCTCTAGGATTCTGGCCATGCACGGAATAGAGAGTGAGCTTTGAACTCTGAGACTACAAGGGGTGCCTGGTTGGTTTTAGTGCCAGAGTGAGGAAGTCCCCTGGAGACCAAGTATTGCAGGAGGATAATTCAAACACTGAGGTGTTTCCAGGCTGGATTAGGCTGAAATACATTCACAGAATGCGATGACAGGTTTCCTCCAAGCAGGAACCAATTATAAAAGAAAGGCCATTTTTTTCTGTAAGTGCAAATCTAATTTCTGATTATTCTCCTGGATATATAATATAGAAATTATCCTACTTTAATAGACAGGGATGGATATTAAATTGTGCCTGAGCCTCCCTGTACTAAGCAATTATATCTCCCTTTTTCTCACCCAAAAGCCTTACAAATAACAATACTATACTAAAAGATTTGACTGTCACTTTGCTGAACAGTGGTTTCTGGCTAATAGGACACAGTTCACATTCAGCCTTAAGAGTTCTGTGGTAGAAAATATTAAATACCCCAATCAGGAATGAGATGGATTAGTCCCCTAGGGACCTTTGCTCTCTGTTCTCACTGCCACTGTAAGAATAAATAAATGCAAAGCCTGCCATCCTAGCTAATAACTCCTAGAGACAGAGGTTACAATTACACAATGGGAGTTAGCCCATGTTTCAATGACGTTTTGCTATTAACTTTGCCTCCCTGAAAGGCTTTTTATGACTGCAAGAAAAGAAGAGGTGGCATATGACTCAAAGCATATGACCCAGCAATCTGGGTTTCATGAGAGCCAGCACTGATCAAGCACAGAAGACATTTTTTATTTATAATGTACCGGTACCTTTCCTTTGGAGGGGAGTATGAATCAGAACTGGCCAGTCTACAAGGAGTAGAGATGTTCCTTGACAAGGCAACATCCTGGACTGGGCCCTCTAGGAGGTCATCAGGTCCCCAGTAACCACAGCAAGGAGGAACCAGGGAAGGGCAAGAATTTGGCATTGCAATGCCCCATGGTAGCAGACCTCGCATGGGGCATTTAAACCTATATTCCTTTTGCTAGGATGTTCTTCATGCGACAATCTTGTCCTGCTACAATTTTGATCACTGCTTTATGAACACTCAGATTAACATCTGATCTCTCAAGATTGGAAAAAAAACCTTTTTTTGCAGGCTCCAAACCTCATATTTAGATAAATGTGAACAAAACTCTGTGGTCTGGAGAAATTTTTTAAGTGGAACTAAATTTTATATACGTTACCAGAAGATGATGTGTGTACAATTTGGCTTCAGAGACACAGAACCATTTAAGGTGGAAATTTTGCAGATGGGAAATAGCTGGAGCTTGCAAGGCTGGGAAGGGTGACGTTAAAAATGTTCAATGCTTTTGAGGGTTGTCTGTATATGCATGAATCAAAGTCAGCTAAAAAGGCAGCTGGTGTTAAAGTCATTAGTGCCAATTACTAGTTGGAGGAGTTAAGAAACAGCAATGGAAATTAATAATTTAGGGCTTTTATAGTGGAACAAGAACGAGTGAGCTACAGTGCTGGTTAGAGCAGCCAGTATGATTGATACAGTAGGAGGCTGGTTTAGGCAAGACTGGAGAAACTCTGGTTTTCTACAAAGATTTTTAATCCCTTACCTCCCTCATATGTCTTCTATTAACTTTCAAGTGAAGAAAAAAGGAGACGGATGTTTCTGTATGGACCAAACTGCAGCAGAAATAAATAGAAAGGCAGTTTTATAGTGTGCAGGGATTCCCGCTAACTGCTCTGTGAGGGCAGATTTATAATGTCTTTGCAACACAGAAGCAGCTTAAAAAGGCCAAGTCTGAAGATCTGACCCCTGCTTGAAAAAATAATTAGAAATAAATGAAGTTATAACACTCCTCTGGAACCTTTTACATTTCCAAACCTCAAAGTGTTTTATAAACACTAACTTAGTGCAGACCCCAGGAGAGCTTCATTACTTTTCCTCTTCTCTCTATTTTACAGTGAAAAAGTAACACAGAGGTGAAATGTCTTTCTCAGGGTCACATACTGGCTGCCTTGTAACCACCAACTTCTGTTCATACCACTAGATCACACTGACAAGTTAGCGTGACAGTTCCCAGTGGGAACTGGTCTCCTGGGAATGAAATGTGTAACCTGTTAAATATACGGTTTGCTTCCATTTGCTTACTTTTAAATTACGTATTTAAAGAATAGGTTTTCAGTGTGCATTTTGAATAGTTCATAATTTATAACATTGATTCATGGCAAGGTGTTTTTTGAAGTCAAATCTAATGAAATGACAACTTCAAACAAGCTGAGCCTCTGATTCATTGAAGGGTTTATCTCTCTCAGATTTGCAGTTACACATATTAAAAGCTGATCCACTTACATATATTTTGCTGTAGCTGAAGTCATCAAGGTTATAAATTCTGAACAGTTCCCAAGCTTATGGTGAGTAATACCATTTTTAGGTATTATATATAATTTATAGTATATATAATATGTATAATCTTTTTTTCACTAAAATGCATTTTTCCCTGCAACCTGCATCTTTAACCTCTGATGTTTTCCTCTTCATGAAACACAAACACTTCTGTTTTACTTGTGTGTTTTAGAGATCACTGAGAAGTACTATACTTCCTTTTTTTTTTCTTCAATGAGTGAGTGCCTTTGAAATCACTTTAAGTGCAAGGCATGAAATACTTTTTTGTGAGTGTATATACCTCTTCCAAAAGCAGTGGAAATGCCAGGCCAACACATTCAAAATGGATTGGATTTGCGGTTGTTTCCATATTTAGGTGTCTGATTTGAGGTGTCTGAGAAGAAACTGATTCAAAGGGTGGATTTTCAGTTTGATACATGTTCCAAAAGATCACATATATTTATATATGCAGCATGTGTGCCTATGCATTTTTCTCTCTGAAGGGGTGACTCTGGTTTCTGCTGTGAATGTCCCCAACCCCATTGAATGGAATCAAAATCCCGGATTCCAAAAGTTGTATTTTGGTGAGCTCAGGCATCCAATCTCATCTGGCCATCACGGTGCCTAAGCAGCATTGGTTACCTCCTAAGCCATAACTCCCATTCAGAAGAAACATTATCATCCACTTAAGCATCCTCTGTGGGAACTAAGATTTTTCTCTTGCTGCAGATTCCTCCCAGTCTTGTATCTCCTAACTGTTCATCTCAAACCTTCAGATTTTTCTTGCCCTTGTATCTATTTTTAAACCCTTTTTTCCTATGATATATAATCAGTGCTCACCTGACAGGAGAGCCTACTCAAGACTTAGGAAAAAGCTGCTTTAAGACCACATGATAATAAATTCATCTTAATCCCAAATATATATGAGATACAGAGTAGCTCCCACAACAAGTTTTATGGAGAGCATTAGTGTCAGCAGTTTAAAGAGAATTAAAAGGAAAAATAACATTCCATCACTGGGGAAAGATCCAAGTTGTGCGTAAGTCTAAAAGGAACATTTCTACAGGGAATTGCTTATGAAAGATTTTTAGTTCAAAATAAGGAAATCACTAGGCACTGCAGAAGAATTATATTGATCAAAAATAGTCTTCTGAAATATCACGATCTAAAGAAGAGCTCAAGTAAAAGCCATAAATTAAAGTAAGCAAGCCCAAATGCAGGAGAAACTCCACCTTTTTTTGCAACAAAGATTGTTTGCAATCAGACTCCAGAATGAGACAGATGCTACATGTGGTTCAGAACATTTGAAAACTGACTTATGGCTATGATCCATAACAGTGACCACCTGCTGTGAAAACAGATCTTTTTTTTTTTTCAGCAAAACCTCAGCTTGCTGTTTGTGAAGTATCTTCTGTGTCATTTTCACAATTGCCTAGAAGACGTGATTAACCAGGATGCCAGTGCTGCTCCACTCCTGCACACTCACCAATCAGTGCAGTGTTGATAAGATGCCAGGTGAGACCACTGAACCTCCTGTTGAGCTATTCAAAGGAAAGTGAGCATGCTAAAAACATTTTGAGAGATTTGATTTCTCCACCTGAAGTACTCTACAATTTATCACTTTAACTCATACTTGTTGTGTTTTCTGCTTTGTTTTATTTTAGAAGGGGGCCTTTCTCTTCTGGCTTTTACCGTAAGCACATCAGAGGTTTGTATCTGTGACAGTTTTCAGTGCTCTTCAGCTCCTATGTTTACGTATTTGTCTTCCCTGATAAACTAGCAGACTTCTCCAGTTGTTCTGCTGAGCACAGAGAGGCTGAAATGATATACGCATCAACGTGCATGTATTGAGCAATAAGGTGACAGTATTCTCTTCTTTGCAAGTGTGTATGGTGTCCACAAATACCCAGAGGTATATGAATGGGCACGGTGCTGGGTCAAGCAGGGGATTGATTCATATTCTTCTGAGGTGCAGAAGCCTGCTCTGCTTTCCTAAATCACAGTGAAACCATCCCCCCATCTAATGGTTGTTTAATTTAATCCAAAAGGTCCCCTTGGAACAGGCAGGTTTTCTGTGAGAAGCAGAAAGCAAAATCAAACATGACATTTTGGGGTATTCATCAAAAGCAGTTGAACAAACAAATGTCTGAAAAGAAACACCAGTTTTTCTCCAATATTTCAATACCCAGGATTGGAGATATGACAAATTTTAGAAATAAAATGAACATCAGGTTTCCATTGTAAACTGATGACAAAAAAAGTGATCTGTTAAGTTTATTTGAAAACTTGTGTTTACTTAGCGTTATAATGGAAAAAAAAATAGCTCTTTTGCTGCTCAGTCCTAGTTTCAGAGGGTTTAAGCCCTGGCAGAGACTGACTGGTAACTTTTCAGGAGTTTAGACAAACTTACTGAGCCCATTGCATGCAACAGGACATTTTCAAAGGTGATTTATCTCCTCTGTGTGGTTGGAGCAATAAATACCCTGCAAATGAACTTCATGCTCGCTCATAAAATAAAATCCTCATTAATCTCAACTATCTGAGACAACTATAAATTAACAGTGAAACAGGGTAAAGAGGGTTTGGAAACAACAGCTCCACACTGTCAAAACAGCCCTGGACAGACATAATGGCAATGCCAGCTGAGTTCAGCTGTCAAGTGGTCCCAGAGAACTGACTCTTGGGTCACCTTCAACAAGGTTGAACATGAAACTTCAAGTCTCCATGAGCCACATGCAGCTCCTGGAGACCACTGCGGGGAGTAATTATCTCTGGTCCAGGAAGAAGATCAGTAGGAAAGCTTAATTTTTTGTCAAAAAACTGAAGAGCAAGTTATTGGAGAGGGAAGAAGGACATGGAAAACATAGCAAAGTCTTTAAATTTAAACACAAGGCACTATCAGTCCTCACAGGTCAACAGAAATGAGCAAGCTCACCTTGTCCAGTTGATGTGTATGAGTCAAAGGTGTGTATGCATTATGCGTGAGGTATCCTAGCTCTATCTTTCTGCTGCCAGCCTTCTGGGAGAATCACATTATTTGTCTTCTATTAAAAAAATGGTTCTAAATGTCCTTTCTTGGGTTAAAAGTCAATACAGTTCTATTCTCTCACATAACTAAACATGCAGGATTCCCTACAAGCAGTGCCTCTGGCTGATGCCAATGGGATGGCATGGAGGGAGCATGGGTCGTTCCAGATTTGAGAGCTGGAGGAGAAGGAAAGCAGAATACATCCTTATTTCAGAATTTGAGGCATCTATTTTCACTAGATTATGAAATGTAGTAGAATTCCTATAGTTTTCCTAGCCTGAATAAATGTATTAATCAGGGCCCCTTTTCATCAAAGAACGCTGTATGCAAGTATCTGTAGGTGCATGGCCACCTACATCCTATAGATGATACAGAGATTCTCTGTTAGATATACACTTAGATATAGTGAACTGCTATCTAAACAAGCATCATTTGTTGCAGATTTATCAGATATTCTGTGCTCCAAATCAGTTCTGGGCAAATTCCATCCCCACAGCTCACCCATTTTTCTATTACAGCTAATGCAATTACCTCAGGCTCTTATCTTCCTACCAGTGAGCACATATGTCATCTTCCTCATGCAAGTCATCCTGTAGAAAAGTTAATGAGCATATTTAAGTGAGAGAAGCTATGGACCAAAGTGTTTATGGGCTCAGGAGTTTATTATCTTTGTGGTAAGTAAAGCAACATATTGATGGACACGATGAATGAGTGTATAAACAAATTAAAAGGAAGCATGAATGAGTATCTAAAAAAAGGCTAAACCTCAGCCCCAGTTCAGACTGGAAATAGCACAAAGAGAAATGTTCTTGAAAGTAGATGGCTGACACTGGAGAAAGATTTTGGACACTGATTTTCTCACTTTCCAAAAAGAAACTATGCAGAGTGCCCATTGCTGATGGAGTTTAACACCCTGTAGGTGCCAGCAGGCTCTGATGGTGCTCACCAGAGCTCTGGTTGGATCAAGCCAAAGATAAAACTTGCCTAAAACCTGTTTCTAGCTAAAACTGGTTGTGAAGAGAGAAGAATCAGTCTTTTCTTGCACTTGAGTTAGTTACAGAAGTAAGTTTGAATGGTGAGAGACGAAGGACTTTAGCAGAGCCAAAGGTTCCTGAAAGCCTCTGCAAGCAGGGTGCACTGCAGGCGGGTTACCCCCACTGAAGCACCTAGACAGTTTGTCTGCTTACTCCAAGTAATTCCAACCAAAATAATTCTGGTGGAATTATTCTCTCTCTGCAGCTGTGTGGTGGCTTATTTTCCAATCCGGCAATGGCAAGTTAAGCTTCCAGATTCAAACAGTGAAATAGGATCCAACAATTGGTCATACGAGATGCTTGGAAGGAAGCTTGGTGACTGAGTTACATTTGAAAAGATAAGGAGGGTGAGACCTGTACTAGCTGAAAGCTAATCATACTCCGGCACCATAAAATTGGAGAGAAAAGGACTAATGTACACGCTGAACAGTACTGCCAAACCCCACCAAGGGGGACAGGGTGAATGCCCTGGAACTCTGGAGTTGCACCCTAGTGAGTGCTTCTGCACCACCATTACCAGTAGGGCTGGGGACAGGGGGAGGTCAGCACTGGAAGGAGGAAAGAGGAAGGAAAAAGGGGGAAGAGATCCAGCCTGTTTGCTCTGGGACCCAAACCAGCTCTTTGCTGCTCTAAATAGCCCTGTGTGGGAATGTCAGCATAGTTGATGCTGCATTATTCCAGCAAAAATGAGCATTGTGAGAATATATTCAAGTGCAGGAGAGGGAGGGGGCAAACCAGCATCTGGTAAAACAGCTTTGTTGTGAGGCAATCCATTTACTCAAGAGTAAACACTTTTTCCCCCAGGCAAGACATCATCCCAGCTAAAATCCCCCATAATGAAAGCAGCCATAGGATATACCATCTTCAGGACCCTACTTCCTCTCCCACTGGGAGAACACATTGCAAAGACCTTCAGAAGGACAGTGCGGGTTTGTTATGAAAAGCAGCACGGAAGGTCCTAACTCTGGTCGTGTCCCATTCTGAAGGGAACAAAGACAACGGGCTTCTGCTTGTGATATCCAGTATAAAATGGCAGAATTACGTTTCTATACATCCAGGACAAGTGTGTGGAGCTGGACTCTGGATTTCCAGTTCACTGAACAGTGCTCTACAGGTGTGGGCACACACAGGCTGCTGCAGGCATTCCAGCTCCTCTCCCACAGCTGCAGGATTGCTGCTGTCGCCTGGCTGACTTATTTAGGGGAAACCAGAAAATGGCAGCCAAGGAACTGATTAGAGAAATAGCACAGTGTCTCCAAGAAAAATTAAGCTGTCCTTTAGAAACAAAGAAACTTCAAAGACAGAGAATTGCTTATAATTTTCCATTAATGCTTGCACTTTATATCTTCTCACTGGGTGCCTGTTCTGCTCTTTAAGCCCATCAGTGCACTGGGGCATCACTGCTGACTTCCCAGCATTTGACTGGGGCCTTATTAAGTGAAGCCCCAATACTAGCTCATCCCTTGGCACTGCAGTAAGGAAATAATGTTCGTATTAGACATCCACTATAGGTTTGGACATAAAGAAAGCAAAACTGATGCACTTGCTCATAAACAGAGAAATGTTTCCTCTGATTATGGGGTTCTTCCCTGCTCATTACAATTATCAACTATCCCTGTCTATTGAGATATCAAGATTACTCATCACCAAGTTAACAGCAAGGCAATCCACAGTTGCTTCTGTAATTCAGGTTTAGAGTTATCACAGCAGCACAAGTCAGAAGGCTTAAATGAGAATGAGGGTATGCTGAATACAGGAAAATATTATATGCAAATTGTGATTATTCATGACTGAGTCACAAAAAATACGTATTCAAAATCTGTCATGATTTAAAGTTTTAACAATACAATGCTTTGCATTTATGTAATGACTTCCATTGGAGGATCTCAAAATGCTTTGGAGGCACTGAGATTAATGCAAAATTATGTCAGTCTCATAGAGGGGGCTTTGGGTGCATTTATTTTCAAGTCAGCAGCTAGTTGGGGGTGATGCACTTGGGATCTGAAGCAAGGGAGAAGCTAAAGCACATAGGAAGCGTCAGCAGAGGCCTAACAGGCAGTTAAACAATACTGGAGCTTCAAACGTGGGGACAGATGAAACAGGGCGAGGGGCAGTCAGCAGTGTGAGAGGTACCACAGGTCAGCATATTACATCCCATGGAGTGAGTGTCCCCAGTCAACACTTCTGAGGCTGTGTGTCCTTGTGCAGGAGGATGCTGTGCCAGGGTAAGCTGAAATGTGTCATCATTAGCAAAGACCAGCTACTGTTGCCTCAATTATCTCTTCAAAACACCTTGCACATCAATTACCTCCCACTACTGCATCAGAGAAATGGATGGGAAGGTGCCTCAAAACAGTGGCTCCCAGGGGTTCCCAGACACCAAAATGTGAAAATGCAAATTGCAAACTTAAAAAAAACCAAAACACACAGACTTTTCCCCTACCTCCTGCACAGGCAAGGGGGACTAACAAGCAAAAAAATGGAAAAAGTGAAAACACCAACATTCAAAACCTAGCCCATTTTGAAATGAAAACCACTGTGAAAATACAGCACAGGGTGATACTTGCTGCTCTGGGGAACAAAAAGAGCTGACAAAGATGGATCTGATTCATCCTCTAGTACCCAAAAAGGCGCAGCCTCTGTTGATCCTGACAGATGCATTTCTAATATCCTTTAAAATATACAGTGATAGAGTACTTAAAATTATATCCAACCTCCTTCTCCTCTCTGATTATATCACAGTAAGCAGGAAACAAAGATGTTGCAAACAGTAATACCCCAAAAATGTACTCACTAGATGAGTAGTATTAGTGCCAGCAAAAACATGTTGTGGCCCATCACTCATCACAACAAGAAGTCTCTTCCCCAAAGAAAACATGGGAATTGTGCAGCACATTCCTTCATCCCTTTTCATAGAGGCTGAGCAAGGATGGTGGAAATTTAAAGCAAGAGAGAGCACACCTCAATCTGTGTGGAACAGTGTGGGCACTGCTGTTAAGAGAAATGGTGATAGAAACCTTAACCACAGTTTTCCTGTTACCTCCTGAGAGCTCTCTCTCTGTCTGGTGAGACAAAGTGCACTAGAAGATAGAGGGTACTCCGAGGTGTAAGTTTTTCAGCTGAAGGAGCTACGGACCGCCAGATCCTATATAGAGAGTTTTCTTCTTCTATCTAGTGCCCGAATTTGTTAAGATGAAGAAAGAAAAAGAACAGATCGAGGATTTGAATGTTTCCAATAATAATGAAAAATATAACACTGTAATCTTAGAAAGCTAAAGATGGAAACTGAGATTTTATTGGTATGAGATAAATTTTTTAGAATGCAATAAAATCTAACTCCACTCACTGATCCAGAGCAAAATCAATGGTGAGCTGAAACTGTAGACTGATAAATGCCTGCTGACATTGGTGGTCTTAGTAAGAGGACATCCTTGTATACACACATTTTGCAGAAGATTCTGCCAGGGAAGTGGAGTTACAGTGACAACTTGTGATATAAAATAAGTTACAGACAGTGCAATTTGTGTTTGATTTCATGAAAACATCCATAGCAGAGGCTCAGGATAAAGTATTTCAGAACTGATACTTTTTTCTTATAATTGCAGTTTTCTAAATTTTGGATTTATGTCTAGCTGAGAAAATTCTTTGCAATATTTATGCCAACAGGCCTAGACCTGTGGTGATCCTTGCTCCCAGAAAAACACCTTCTGACCCTAGAAAATACTCAGAGGGGACAGTAGAAACCCACAGGACACTACCTGGTAGGACTGCTTTAGAAACACAGACAGTTGTTGCCAAGAGAAGTAAAATGTTTCGCAATACCTTTATAATGCAGATTTTTGAACAGCTTTCATCTATGTTCTTCAAAGGCTAAGCAAAGATTAGTGCAGCAGCCAGTCCTGAAAGACCCATGTGTTTGGCTGTCTTCTGTACAAGCAAGGTGACAGGGTCTGTCAGGCAATCTGCATGTGTGGCTTTTTGATAGTCAGTCTAAACCATGAAGAAGCATGATCCCAGCTCCTGGCCTAATCTAACAGCTACTCATCTGTTAGATTACAGCTGTTAGATTAGTTAGATTAACAGCCTAATCTAACAAGATTCTAGCCGTATCTGACCAGACATGAAGATAACGTACCACCTGTGGTCAGCAAGCAGATCCCAGTATATCTTCTGCATACCAGAAAGTGTAGGCATCAGTTTAGGTGTCTTTCTTCTCTTTCTTCAGATTGACACAGACCACACAGGACCTAAGAAATTACAGCAGTGGCCAACTGGATTGGTGTGCATGCCTCATGGTGACTTCAGACACTGATGATGCAAAAGACTTAAACTTTGATTTAACACCATGTGAAAGCCTAGAAACCATTGGCAAACTGATCGATCTTCCTTCCCAGCTGCCAACAGAACCACAGTGTATTTTCATGAGAGTACAAATGTAGCAGACAGTTTTGAATTAATATATAAGACAAAGGCCTGTATTGCGTACCAAATAGAGACTGTTTGGGAGAACTGGAAGATGCTACCAGTGGTGCCACAGGAAGCTGCCAATGTGTGTTGCAGTGCAGTGTTTGGTTCTGAGCATCCAGATTTTGGAGAGAAATTCTCCCCATTAACCCCAGTGCTATCCGACTGCAGTGGATCTCAATGGCAAGCTCTACCGCCAGTGGTGTATTTGTGATAGTCCCCCACTATCTATGGCTAATTACAGATCGATAGCCCTTGTTATGGGACAGATGGGCCCATTACAATCTGACCTACTTGGTGTCTAGCTCTCAGCTGATAAAAAATATTCACCAAAATTCAGTGTTAGACATTGGCACAACCTCGTATTTCTTTTCCTGCCATTAAAAAATGTCACACATTTGTTAGTGGCACATATCACATCCACCTCACCCCAGTGGATGCCACATTTGTTGAATGTATTGTTCAAGAAACAGTAGATCGGCTCTTTATCAAAATCCACTGTGGAGCTTATAGGAAAGTGAAGAAAAACAAAAATAACTTGGGGTGTGTTTCTACCAGTATTTTCTTACAACAATAATAATACTTTCATGATTTCCTCTGGAAACCAAGGTCAGTCACAGCTCATTCTGACTAAGTTTGTCAGAGTTTAGCCATGTTTTGCTAAATGTCCCCCATGTCACCTGCCCGAAAGAGCATAGGTTTGTGTGTTTGCTGTAGCCTGGAGGACCTTTGGTAAGGGATCTCTGCAGACAATGCTACAAACCCATCTGAAGGGATAAAGGTGGTGCTGTAAGTGATGGGGAGGGTGCTCACCAGTTGGGGGAGTTCTCCAGGGCACACAGTTTATGTGCACATTCAAACCATGGTTGTACATGTACCGCAGAGATTCAAACCTGAAACTCCTTTTACTTCAGCTGTTTACATAAGGATATATTCCTGCTCTTCCCTGGAAACAGGCTACACCTCACTTTGACATCCAAGCATCTCCTGATGGGCCTTGCAGGGTAGGTGGGAGGGTGAAAAGTGAGTGAAAACATGGCACACACATCTCAAAAAACCTCATTGTTATAAAGTTACTTTCTTTTCTCTTTTCAGTGACTGTCCATATATGTATACACATATGAGTAACTCCTTCCTCCCTGCCCATTGATATTCCCCTCAGAGCCCCTTGCACTGTGGGGTAATTCTCAGGTGAGGGAATGGCCCAGTGTGATTTTGCACAGGATTTTCACAATCAACAGTCTCTCCAACAAGGTACAGGTCTGGTGTGCACTAGCAGTAGAACTGAGGGAGGCTCACCACTGAGATCAACTTTCCATCCTACACAGAGGTGAATGTGGTGGCACTCCCTTGGTCAGTTCTTCAGTGAATACAGTTACTCCTTCCTTCTGTCACCCCATATTAACTGCTTACTTGCCAAGTCATCTGCTTGGCTTCCTGTGGCAGTTTTCATTTTTTTCCGCTCATCTGTAACAGCAACAGCTATTGCCTGGCAATAAGTGAATTCCTCACATCTTCTCCCCCATGCACAAATATAGGCAGAGAAGTGCTAAATCAAAATGGAGGGAATGCTGTCATGGTGTTTCAAATGTATCCCACTGACCAAAATAATAAGGAAAAAGAAAGGTGAGAAACTATTTACAAAGCTAGTTTTCAGTGGAGGGTTTCTGATGACTTTTATTAATTATTGAATAATTTCATACATTATTCAAGCTTTTCCTCCAGTTTATACTATCATCAAACACCCTTACAGACTGGAACTAATCGACCAGCACCCTGTGCTCATGCCTCCTGTGTAAATAGTGTGCTTGCACACAAGTAGAGACGGAACCTCGCTGTGCCAGGGCTTTGCTCTGCTGGCTGCTGTTTCTCCTGCTACCTTGTATCTGAGAAGCTTTTCTTGGATCATTTCCAGCCCCTCCCCTGACCCTGACAGCAGTACGATGGCCTATATAAAAATGGAGAAGATACAGATACAAATCAGCTCTGCTCTGCTCTCTTTCATTGCACCTCCTCTGAGGATCTTGCACTGCGTTCTTTATTCTCTCACCTGAGTGCCCAGGTTGAAGCATCTTCACAGCTTGGAACCCAGATATGAATCCAGACGGCATTCGCAGCCACAAAGACAGGTTGGACAACCCATACCTGAGACCTGCAGACCAACAGCTCTCTAAAATCTGGTCCCTAATTTTTCAGACTGGGAATCATGTTGATTAGAAACAGAGGTAAGAAGTGAGAGAGAGAGGCAGAGAGAAAGATCAATGTTCGGTGAAATAGACCATCTTTCAAGCAATTTTTGATTGCATATTGTCAAATATACAGACCAACAGACAATGGTTTTAGTCACCAATCCAATCATATTTTTGCTGGGCATAGACACTCTCGGGCTTGTAGTTTTGGGGAATATTCTGATGCTTGGGATTCACTAAAGAGACAATAAAACTGGCTTCATCTTTCTTTTAATTAGATCACACAGGCCAAACAATTAGACCAAAATATGTGCAAGTTTCTACTTGCAGGGGGAGCTAAAAAAATAAGTTATGCTGATAGTTTTTTCTTAAAAATAGTGATTCTCCAGCCTTGCCTTTCAGCTGGAGCTACTTACACTCTTGTACGTTTACTCAGCCTCATCCTTCTATCTATCCATCTCCACAATGGCCTGGGAAATCATGGTTCTCATCTTATTTCATCCTTCACCTTTAACAACCTCAAGGATAATAGAGAAACACATCCTTAATAGTAGTATGGAATAAACAGTGAGGGATCTTTTTAGACCTTACTAAGGTTTGATGAACTCTTGTGAACTCATCAGCCATTTTCCAGTGGAGTAGCTACGGACTATAACATATTCGAAAATTGTACTGGAAGTGTATGAGGAATTCCTTCCGGAAATGAGTAACCAGCCCTGCCTTTTACACCAGATCCACAAGGGAGCCCAAGTTCAAGAGTAAACGTGAAGGCAATGTTTTCGTATTATCTCTTACACATTCCAATAACGAGTAATAATCTCTGTAAAGACAGACGAAACCTAAGCAGCAATGAATATTGAGTGTAAAAGTGATATAGCACTTAAGTGATTCCTGCAACCTGCAGTTCACTCAGGACACAGGGTCTTCATTATAATAGCCACAAGAGACTAAGAATATAATATCTGTAAGGAGAAG
This sequence comes from Pterocles orientalis, assembly GCA_011057875.1. Taxonomy (NCBI): domain Eukaryota; kingdom Metazoa; phylum Chordata; class Aves; order Pterocliformes; family Pteroclidae; genus Pterocles; species Pterocles orientalis. The sequence goes on along the minus strand of WKFP01014853.1, from coordinate 2,141,883 downwards.
CAATATGTTGTGTGAGCAATTGATAAAGCTGAAAAAACAGACATATCTGGGGGCATACAAGCCTTTTGTCGCATCTGGGATTTTTCTGGCCACTTTTATTAACTAATCCCACATATTTCATCTTTACATTTCTAAACAAAGAACAGTGATGCTGCTGAGCAAATCTATTTACTGAAGAAAACAAATTGGGAGAAACTACTGAAAATGAGTAAGCAGGAGGCCTGTTTATCACAGAACGCAGAGCTAGAAAACTGAAAAGGCAAGAACAGGCTTACTTGACGCATTGCCATAACTTTTCTGGACATGAATACAAATCTGCAGTGTCCTCTAACTTCAAGTGCTGGAGCACAAGCTAAGATTACCCGATGCAGCTTTCCATGTTGGTCCTATTCACTCCTCACCTAAACTGACATGGATCCATTGCTTTCAGCGAAGGTATTCCTAATTTATACCAATGCGAAGGAGATACCCTGCCTTGGTTTTCCAGATGCAGTGCAATCATAGAATCATAGAATGGTTTTGGTTGGAAGTGACCCTAACGATCACCTAGTTCCAAACCCCCTGCCATGGGCAGGGACACCCTCCACTAGACCAGGTTGCTCAAAGCCTCATCCAACCTGTCCTTTAACACCTTCAGGGATGGGGCACCCACAACTTCCCTGGGCAACCTGTTCCAGTGCCTCACCACTCTCACAGTGAAAAATTTCTTCCTAATATCTAATCTAAATCTATGCTCTTTCAGCTTAAAACCATTACCCTTCATCTTGTCACTACACTCCCTGATCAAGAGTCCCTCCCCATCTCTACTGTAGCCTCCTTTAAGTACTGGGATACTGCTATAAGGTCTTCCTGTAGCCTTCTCTCCTCCAGGCTGAACAACCCCAATTCTTTCAGCCTGTCCTCATAGGGGAGGTGCTCCAGCCCTCTGACCATCTTTGTGGCTCATCTCTCTCTCTTTGTGTACTCTAGGTGCAGTCTCATGAGAGCAGAGTAGAGGGGGAGAATCACCTCCCTCGACCTGCTGGTCACACTTCTTTTGGTGCAGCCCAGGACATGATTGCCTTTCTGGGCTGCAAGCGCACATTGCCAGCTCACGTTGAGCTTCTCATCAACCAACACCCCCAAGTCCTTTTCCTCAGGGCTGCTCTCAATCCATTCTCCTCCCAGCCTGTATTTGTGCTTGGGATTGCCTTAACCTGTGTGCAGGACCTTGAACTTGGCCTTGTTGAACTTCATGAGGTTAAGCACCTCTTAAGCCTGTCAAGATCCCTCTGGATGGCATCACTTCCCTCCAGCATGTCAACCGTAGCCCATATTTATCTACGAGGAGACTTGAAAAGCACTTCCTGAAATTCTGACACTTTTAAAAATTAAAACCCACTTCTGATATTTGATTAACTATTAATTTAATATAATGAAGATTAAGGAATCAGTTGTCTTGACAATTTATTCTAGATGTCCTCAAAGTTGGGAATCTTTTCCCATAAACTGCAATTATCGAAGAACTGAATAATCAAGTCTTCTGAAAATCAAATCTTTTGTTTGTATGTGTAAATACTATTAAGAGTCCTAGTGTTTTTCTGTATTCTTTAAAATAATTGAGATCATCAAGAAGAACTCTCTCCCCTCCCTGAGAATTAATGGCGCTGTTTGGAGAACTGCGAATTCCTCCACTGTTTCTGCTTCTGTGACCTTTATTAATTTGTGATCTCCTAAAAATTTCCCAATAACGTGTGGATTCCTGCTTAGAGATTTTAAATCCAAACCAAATAAATTTGCTTTCCACATGTTGAAAGCACTGCATTAGATACACGGAGCAAAAAAAAAATCTTTAAAATAATAGCAACAAAAATATTTTCAGTGCAAGCCAACGTTCAAAGTGAAGTGATGCTGTAAATTTACCGGCCTGTTGATGGTATTTTAGACTCAAACCCAAAAATCAGTCTGAGAGAGATGGTACTTTCAGGATGCAGGAGGCTTTGAAATCTCAGTGCTGAAATGTTTCTTATGTTTTGGCTAGAGTTTCACCAGGTCGGACGCTCTTCTTGAGCTCATTGACTCACATCCAGAAATGTCATTAGCAAAAAAAAGCTTAAGTGGATTCTTCCTAGGCCTAACTGACCACAAAGCTTGAGAAGTGCTTGCCTTCGCTTCCTCTGCTTCTGGCTCCAGCTAAAAGCCCATTCCCTTGTATCAGGAGACATAGGGACAAAATCTACCTGAAGTCAGATTGATTAATATCTATTGATTTTAGTTAAGTTTTGACAAGTCAGCTTGGAAGAGAACCTTCTCCCATGCCCTCTGAATGCTTGAACACACATTATAAACTCAATCTATACTGACAAAATAAATAGGCTCTTAGAGTCCACTATAACCATTATGGCTACTTAGATTAAAGGAGTACAATAATACTTGTTTGTACAGCTAATCAGTGTTGCAGTCCTTACTAATGTTTCCTGAGTAGTTGCTGTACTGGAGTGTTAATCATGGTTGTTCTGATTATCAGCAACTGTTTAAAAAAAACCCACAAAGCAAACAAGATAAATACTCTCAAACCAAAGATGAAAGGGAAAAAGAGTAATGGTCATCGTTCTATTGAATGTTAATATTCATTGTAAATTTCTGAGGGGCTGCTTGGATGATACTGTTTGTGTGGTTTTTCTTCTGAAAACAAACAAAAAAATATTTTCAAATAGCTTGAGTTTTTATTTTGAGCTGTGACACTTACTTAAAAGGCACTTTTTATCACCAGAGCCCTGAATGGGAACCAGGCATTGCTCCTAATTTCTGTGACGTGCTAAATACATCTTGGAGGACAGGACCCCATTACTGCCTCCGCCACCAAACACACCAATGCTTTCAGGTAGCTGGATTTGACCATGCCATTTTGATGGGTGAGGATATGTCCAAGGTAGCAGAGGAAGTCATGGCTAGTCGTAGGACTACAGCCCAGGAAATCCTAGTTTGGTTCAGGGATTGTAGCCCTAGGCAATATCCATCTCAACACTTCAGTAGTGTGACTGCTGCATACAAACCATTATGTTCTTCCTCGCATCAGTCGTGGTGCTACAAAACACTTAATGTATTATTAAGCAAAATATGTTTCAAGCCTGTCACTGATTCAGGTCCTGCAGTCTTACAAGCACGATATCATTTATCTTCCTTATAAGTGGGAAAAAATCCTGGATTCTATTTTCTCTCCATAGAAACTACAAAATAGAAGCCAATGCAATTAATGAAAAGTGCTGGTATAATGTGGACAAGAATAGGGCACATACTCAGCCCTTTCTTCAGCCACTCAAGTCTATTGGGAAATATGCCTCTGTGTGGATGGCATGACTGGGGCCAAAGACTGGATTTAGTGTAGTCGCAGCCCCATCATTTCCCCAAGGGACCTGTCAATTACCAGTGCAAAACAGAAAAGATGCTGATTACCTGGGCCAAAATCTGCTCTTGTTTGTGTCAGAACAATATCCCTGATTGCATTTGCTTCCTTTCTGTGGATTGAGTTTGGCCCTACATCCTCAATTCCCTGGGTTGTCTTTGAACCACAGGAACAACACTTTGAGACAGCTACTTGGACTATTGCTAACGGCAGGAAACTCCACAGTTCTTCTGACATTAAGGCATTGTAAACACTGAAAGAAATCTGTGTTGCATTTTTTTGGTGTACAATGCCTAAAGCCTTATCTCTTATTCTATCAGGAATGAAGAACTATGTATACAGATGGTGCTATTTATTATGTTCTGTACTGTGACCAAGTGCTGAAATACCTTCAGGAAATCACCAGAAAGCCTGAAAAGCTTTGCTGTCTCTTGTGACTCCAACTCACTAAAACTATAATTGAATGAGCACAATATATTAAGCACTGCATGTTACACAGTCGAGTTACAGAAAAGGACGCCATCTTTTTCAGCATCATTACAGAAAATGTATTTTCTGTACAATTACTGTCTGTATCCAAGGTCATAATGTCTCTGTATTCCACCCTTACAAACCCACAAGATAGGGATTTACAAATAAATGTGTAGCTACAATGGCTCTACTTCAGCTCAGGTGTAACTCCACTAAATTCCACTACACTCTTCTCATTTTTAGGATGTTGCTGGGCCTGAGAGTCCTGACACTTAAACCAGTGCCTGTCAGGGTTGAAATGAATGGAGGCATGTTGGCATAATGGTGGCATGAAAAGAGAATTTTAGCCCCATATCAGCTGAGATGTATTTACATTCCTGCTTCACTGAGCAGATTTTTATGAAATTCTTTATTTAATTTGGCTCAGTGGGTGCCAGAAATACAAAGAAAAACTAAAATCAGTATCCTCAAACTCATTCATCTTTGGGTTTGAAATATAAACTCAACCCCGTTTGCTTACTGCATTCAAAACACTATAAACAGGACGCCTGTGCCATTGACCCAACAACACACAGTTACGGGCATCCTGCTACACACCAAGTGCAACTTGCAGCAACGGCCACCATTCACAGAGCAGCTGTTTGGCTCATTAACTGCTTCACTGTAAATCATCTTCATCTTCGATTTTCTACTCTTCATCTTTAATTTTCTCCTGTTTCCTCTTTGTGGGTAGGCCAAGCTGTGGTGCCTTGATATTAGAGGATTTTTTATCCACTTCCCACAAGCACTGTTAAACACTTCCACATGCTTTGTTATTACATAGAAACACAAATGCCACAAAGCATCTTCCTTATTACATCCCACAGACACCAGGCTGGGGACACAGACCCAACAACTTCCATCTGTCACAGGACAAGCCCTCGCATCACTCTGGGGGGGAAAAAACCCCAAACCAAACAACAAATCTAGAAACAAACAAACAAAAAACCCCAACAAAAACTCCAAAAATAGTAACCCCCCCCCAAAAAAAAAGAAAAAAAAAACAACAAAAAACACCAACCCCAAAACCTCCTGGCTGCAATTTGGGATGCGGCTCCTCCAGGACACTGGGGTGCCGGTTGATCCCTCGCCTTTCCCCCGGCTTGGCCCCGCTCCCGGCTGGGGGGAGGACCCTCCGGAGCTCCCAGAGCCGCCCCGCGGACCGCCCCCGCCCCTGGCCGGGGCCGAGCGGAGGGCAGCCTCCGCCGGGAGGAGCCCGGGCGGGGAGGGAGAGCCGAGGGGAGCTGAGCGCACAAGGGACTGCCCCGATGGGCTTGAAAAATCACTGCAGCAGCGGCGGCAGCGGGCAAGGGGCCGATGCCAGCCGTGGCCGCGCCACTCTCCCCGCCTCTCTCGCCGGCTCCGGCAGCGCCCCCGGCACCGCC
>WKFP01014853.1:2111764-2136583 GCA_011057875.1 Pterocles orientalis | reverse complement strand
CTCCCTCTCTTCTTCCCTCCCTCCCCTCCAGAATTAAAGTTGGGACAGTGGCGCTCCGGGGATGGGTGCGAGCCACCGCCTCTGCTGCCGGCTCGCTCTGCTCCCTCCCCAGGTCGCCCGGAGCCCGCGCCCCCGCCCGCCTAGGAGGGATGCTGCTCCGGGAGCTGCTGGGGCTGCTCCGCCGCTGCTGGCCCTCGCTGCTGCTGCACTGTGCCCTGCACCCGCTCTGGGGTTCCGTCCAGGTAGGGCCGCCCGAGCCTGCCCGGCGCCGCGCCGCGCCGCGCCCGCACGCCTGCAGGCGGGGAGAGGGGGGGGCGTCGGGGGCGCGGGGCGGCGGGCAGAGCCCCCCCGGCAGTAAAGGGAAAGGGCTGGTGCAAGCGGGAGGCGGCCGGGCGGTGGTCTCGTAGGCGGCCCCCGGAGAGGGGAGAGGTGTCAGTGTCCTCGGCGCGGTCCCCCCCGTGGTGGGCAGCTGCGGGACGGAGGGTGTCGGGGTGGGCGGCCGGCTCCGGGCCCTGGGGCGCGGGACTCGGCGTGATCGGTCTGAGCGAGGTGGAGTTGAGTTTCTTCGGCGCGCCAGCAGCCGGAGGGTTTGTAAGCACATTTTGCTGTAGGTGGCAAGATGCAGGGAGAAGCAATGCACGGAACGGAGGTCTGGGAGGCTAATTTTGGTAATATTTTGCCGTGGGTTTTCGATGTTGATTGGAAATTGAGGATTCTCTGGGTAAAGGGCTGAATCAGCTTTTGCTAACTCCGAGGCTGTGATGTTGTGTGACCTTGATTGTAATGTGGGGTGACCAGCAAGATAGACCGGGAAAAATTAGTATACGGTGAGGGAGAGCACCCATCCAGTTCGGAGAATCGGAACAGCAGCAAACCTCAACTCAAATGCGTTGCTTTGATATTTTAAAGTTTATTTATAATACACATCTTCAGAGGAGTGATTGATGAGCCAGCCAAGTGCTGTTCGAGAACAGAACAGTTGAAGTTTCTTTCTTGGAGAAAACAGTGGAGGCTCCACATCTTTTACTCTGTGTTCTAAACTTAGTGACTCCCAAGAGATTAAACAGAGATGATGTTTGTTTTAGCATCTTGTCTCTTGCCGTGAATGACAAAGAGGACCTGTCCTCCTTACAGTTTGAAGTAAAGAGAAATATAAAACCAACCTTCTTTAAACCAATGCCCTCGTCATAAAAATCTCTGCCAAGACTGCCTTCCTGCTGTCCTGCTCAAGTGTTCAGGCAGCTAAGCTAAAACAGGTAAGTTAAAACTGTACCTGCATTTTTGAGGAAAACACAGTTGTGTGAAAAGAGATGCCTTCTGAAATCTCTCTCCTGTAATCAGTCAAGCAAGCAAACAAAAAAAACCCGCAACTTGCATAAACATCTTTCTGGGAAACTACTCAGGTGATCTAAGCTGATCTTTCAAAAATAATTACATTTATAAAAATTGAAACAGACTCTGAGAAATGCAAAAGCCAAGGGGTCCAGCCTTTCCTTGCAATAATTTCTAAGTTTTATTGCCCCATTCTTCATGTATACTTGTGCAATTGCCTGCTGTTCTGTTCATACTAGGATGTATCTAAGGCTCCCATCAGCATGTACCAATGGGAAGGGCAGGTGTGGAGGGCTCACCAGCATGCCAGCATTCCTGTGACTGAAACTCCCTCATCTCTGAATACCTCCCATGACTCCCTTCCCCATGTTGAGTCATAATTCTTGCTCTTATCTTCAGAGTCTCACAAGCCATAGTCTACTCAACTAATTCAGTAATGTCCCATCGTGTTGCTCCCCTGCCCCTGCTCCCTCTATAGCAACCATGGTGTTTTCTCACATCTCTTCTCCCAGCCCCTCTTCGCCCATTTATGCGATAACTTGTGTGTGGCATGGCCTTCCCTTCCACATCTTTGCATTTCTCCCTCAGGCCCTGCCTTGAGGCACTTAAGAGAATCAATCAGATGCTAATCAGAGGAGAAACATTTCTCTTATTAAAAAAACAAAAAACAAAGCCCCCAATCTTTTCTTATTAGTGTTGTAGCCAGCACTGTGACAAGAAGGAAGGGATGATTCTGTCTGAGGCTTTTGACATAATTAAAAAAAAGAGCAGTAAGTGTCATGATAAATAGCGGGGCCGTGTTTTTTCTGGTTTCATAAACATGGATCTGGCTCAACTCTGATGTGAATTATGCAGAGCCATCCTGGGATTTATGCAGCGGTGTTAAGATCTCATCTCTGTAGACTGCTTCCAAGATAGAAAGCTCTTCCACATCAGCAGGCTTTTAGAGGTCTCTGTGCCTTTTCAGTCAACTGCATTTTTCTTTTCAAGCTTTCTTCCTTTTACCTGATTCAAAAAGTCACAAGAGGGCCGCCCTCCAGGGACTGTATTAATCCTCTTTTCCCATCCCATTCTGTAGAGCATGCTCGTGGACTTCTGCAACCCCACGGGACTCTGCTGAAATACTAAACAGCTCTGACCACATGCAGATTTATTCTTCCACTCTATGCCATGCAGGAGTAGGACCACTGTTTCTGAAGGAAATATATCGCATATCTGAAGAAATATATCGCAGACAAAAACTTCAATAAAGAGAATGCAAAAGGAAGCCTCCAGTTACCACTTTCTGTTTGCTTTTCCTTGGACATTTGTGGGTCAGATTTGCATTGCCATGAATATTTAAAAACATTTGCCCTTTTTGCAAATCATGTTCATATCAAGTGCACAAATCCATAAAGTCAACTCTTAATGTCTTTTCAGAGAAAGGCAAAAAATGCATCAGCTTGAAGTCCAGGCAACATATATCTCCAAACAGGCCAGCTGCTGGGTATGTTAAGAAAGCTTCATGCCAAACAAGCAACCAAATTTTAGACAGGCCAAGAAGACACATCCCTCCAAGCACCTGGAGGGATGGCAGAAAGGTGCAGAAGTAACAACTAGGAAGCAAGCCCTGTGTGGTCCATCTCTGGAGATGACCCCTTGCCCAGGAAACCTCTGCTACAAACTGCCTGGCAGCCTGGCAGGTGTCTGGTTAGTCATTATCTGCAAAGTGCTTCCAAAGCCATTCTGGGGCCATGGTGGTGTCCCCCAGAACAAACTAGCACTGAAGTTTGAGGCTGGACTCAAATTAGCAGACGTGTCCAGAGAAAGATTAGGCTCTTTCAACACACCTTTTTTTCTCCTGCCACCTCCTGTAAAAACAGCTTACCTTGAATTGCAGACAGTAAGAAAGAAACATGGAGTAATTTATTTCATCATCCTCTGCCAGAGCAAGATTGTTCCCTAAAGCGTATTTTCTAGTGATTTGTTCTGCTTACCTTTAGAAGATACAAGTAATAGCCTTCAGTCCTTTCATAAGAAGACTAATAGATATCAACAGTGGGATTTTTTTTCTTGAAAGGGAGACAAATGTCTTTTTTTTTTTTTTACTTAATTCTATCTTGCTACTGTTAGTTAATCTTCTTGCAGCAGCCCTCGACTATTTCTCTCCTCCCTGAGGCCCTCAACCTCAACTCGTGTTTTTCCTTTTCCTGCCAGATTTCAGCCAACTTATGGTATCTTTGTTATTTTAGACTAACCCTCTAAGACAACCCCCTGGCAAGGCAATATCTATGTTCCTACAGGTATCTTCTAACAACCGGACATTTCACTGAGTGACAAGAGAAGGGAAGCAAATAGGTAATAAAGCCCATGCTTTCTTATGTCAGTTCTTTCCCAACCATTTCAAAATGATGGTGGGCGATTTTGATAAAGGTTCAGACTAAGGCATTGAGAGACAAAGCAACTTCCCCCCCCCCCCAAAAAAAAAAAATTTAAAAACCCCAAAACAAACAAAACACTTTAAAGGAACAGAGTGGCTAGGCATGTATAGGGTTAATCTTGTCTGCAAAGTAATTGAGAAAAATATGCACTGGTTTCTGAGGACACCCTATTACGAACCTAAGGTAGAAGAGCCTCTAGGGATTTAAAAGCAGTCAATAGTTCTAAAAAAAGACAGAGCAAGCCTTTGATTCTGTTTGATATTAAGTTAGAGCAATAAGTCAGTGTAGCTTTCCATACCAGCACTGTCTTCAGACTTATATACACAAAGCTGCTCCTGGACTGCAAACGAAGCTGGCTGCAAGTCTGTGCAATGTTATTCTTCCCTCTCACTCCTCTCCCATTGTACTGGCTCCTGCGAGACTGTAGAGAGCGGTGGGATTCAGCAGGTGGGAAACCAGCTGGGGGATGGTCATTGTAGCTAAGAGTTAAGAGTTGCTTACCAATCAGCTGCTGGGGCCAGCGGAGTGGTGTTGCCTTACCTTCTCTGTGAGCATAGTAATTGTTGTCACCCCAGTACAGCTCGGAGGTACTCTGTGTGTGCTACCACCACTGCATGGACCAGGCACTTTTCCCGTGGGACTCTTCTTGGGAGAGACCCTAACACCCCAACCCGGCGTGTGAAGAGCATTGGAAGAGCTGAAATGACATGGAGGATATTCTGCTGCCTATGAACACTTACCTTAAAAATAAATAAGCCTGCTTAGCAGACAGATTTATTACCAGCCGCGAGGGATTACGAAGCCAAGTCGTTTTGATTCATTAGAGCAGTCAGAGTTTGTGTACGTTTGTGGAAGCTGTCTGGAATGGTCTTTAACCATCCTCTTGCTGTTACCTGATGGTGAAGGGAAAAGTTGGAAAGCACTTGTGCTGAATTTGTTTTTCCCTATGTTTGGAAATAGATTTTGACAACCTGTTTAAAGAACTGAGCCCTCTGACTTGTGCTGTGCCAAGCTATCCTTCCAACTCGGTTACATATAGCCTCTTCTGTTCTTTTCCTCCCTCTCTGTAATATTTAATCAACAAAGCCGTACCTCCATTTCCTTGAGGCCAGAGTAATGTATCATTCTGCATTTAGAAACCTCCTACGTATGTGAACATGTCCTTTGTCCAGCAATGTTGTTTTAATTAGCCACATCTTTCTTTTTGGCCAGAAATACATGAAATGACTGTGTGCAGCTTTCCTGCAGCCACGAGGCAGCACAGCACCCTTGGTACCCAGCTGTAGGCGGTAGGAGAGGCTCGCTGGCTGTGCTATGGGCTGGGGGCAAGGGTTGAAAGAGGAGAGCAGATAGACTGTGTGCCTGGAGCTGACAGGGAAAAGGTCGGGGGAGAAGGCAGCCCTGGGTGACCCTGGGGATAGGTGGGGAGGGAGAAGAGGCCCACCTAAAACAGGGCGGAAAGCGTGGCATGAGACATCCTCTTTGTAATCACCAACATATCATGGAAAAGAGCTAATTAAATATGATGTTAGGCCAAAACTATTAGGACAATAACCTGCCCAAGACCAAACTGTACAAGGCAGCAGTTGAATGCTAGCATAACTACCCTTAGCTTCAGCAAGACATAGGTCTGTCCCAGGTGGTCTGCTAAACCTGCACTCGAAGCACTTGCTAGATAACATGCTGCTTCATCTTTTTAGGCTTTGTTTCCTTAAAATTGTATCCACTATTTCCCATCTGAGTATCAGTCCACTCAGAGCTGGCTTAGAGGTCTCTGAAAGTAACACCTCTCAGAAGCTCCTGCAATGTTCAGCAAATTTCTGTTTCATTAGTGACTTAGTTATCTTCATTTCATAGCATTAAATTAGGGTTTTTACTGAATATTCCTTAAATCCCTAGTCATGTAAAGATTACTGATGGTAAGGAAAACATGTTGTTAACAAATGGTTCTTGGCATGACTAGATCAAGCTATTGAATATATTCTATACCAGTACTGGCTAAAGCATTGTCCGGGGCCAAGTGATGCCTACACTTGGGTTCCACAATGCCTCATCTTCCGCTTTCTTACTAGCCAAGGCTACAAGTCACAGCCTGTGGCATTTTCCATTTTGACCGTGTCATTGTTACGATCCACAGATGAGTAAAATGTGAGCTCCCTCTCCTCTGGATGGGAAGTGAAACACTCAATGAAATGCTCTCTGAACATCAAAGGGAGGCTGGCAAAGAAGAGGAAAGATCTCCTCTGGCTTTCAGTTCTCCCATAAGGAAAATGAACATAATCCTGACCCTAACTGTCTTGTAATTTTTATTAGCTCTCCTTCGCTTGCAGCAATGACGGTGTGAATAATGCATGCTGCTAGATGGCTTTCCTAAGGAAAGAAGGCTTATGTAATCATATTGTCTGCCACTACCCGCCTTCTCCTTACCCCATAATAACTCAGAAACCAGCTGGCCAGTTTCAACCAAACTTCACAAAGGGAAAGACATCTTGAAGATATTGTTTTAAGTAAAAAAAAAAAAAAGGGGGACCATGTAGGGAAGAGACCTCCTTAGTGAGGAACACAAGCTCAGTTCTCACTACAGGCCTTAGATGCCACTCAAGTACTCAAGTCCAAGAAACACATTAATGGAAAATCAGTTTTCACTGTTTCTGCTGTTCATGCAATGATTTGTTTCTCTACAGATCACTCAGGGTGAGCCCCAGAAGTCATGCTCCAAGCCTGTAGCAGAGAAAGTCACAGAGAGCTGCCAGGAAATCTGCCAGTGCAGGCCACCTCCGCCGTTACCACCACCTCCTCCACCTCCACCGCCCCCGAGGTTGCTAGTGGTGCCGAGTAAGTAGCTGCTGGTACAGTTGTGGTGTGCTGAGGGAGGGTGAAGCAACAGGGATGCCTGTAGAGACTGAAAGAGAAAGGACTTGGGAGAGGGCACAGCTGGTTCGTTTGTCATTTTCCACTTGGCAAATGGAGGGAAAAGTGTTCTCAGTAGAGATGGAGATCTGTTTTCTGATCAATGAATAATGCTTGGCATTTGGAGGAAAGCCAGAGAAATTCCCTCCTTTCATTGTATTACATATGATTCCTTAGCTTTTAATGGTTTCCGAATGCCCTAGCCCTGGGAAACACTTTCTGCAGAGACATGATGCTGTGCTTCCCCTTGAGATGCATGACCTCCTCTTTCGCCATGTGTGCACCTTGGAGATCTGGGTGCTCCAAGACAAATTAATTTATAAGCAGGCAAAAATTCAAACATTCTGCCTAGATCATACTGCAGGTTTGGCTCTCTTCAAGGCACTGGAGCTCTACTGGTTTACCATAGCATTGAGTCAGGTTTGTTGGTTTTAAATTCCTTACACCTATAACGAAAGTCAGAGGCACGTCAGCAGTCAACGGCAAGTGAGTGGTTTTCCCACAAATGTACATATAGGCTAAGACTCGTCTATTTCTTTTCATACAAATCAGCGCTCCTAAGCCTTATCCAGCTTATCTGAGCTCCTCCTAGTTTCCAGCCATGCATCCCCATGTCTGGCACACCTTGTGCCTGCAGTTCCTGCTGGCTACCTCTGCCAGCTTCCTTCCACGTCAGTATTCCTGTGATCCCTGATGCACAGAGCCTTTCTGGAGCGTGACAGCTGTGCTGGTGGTACCCTGAGAGGCAGTCCTGCTGCAGTGGGATGGACCTCACTGGCACTACCTGCGCTGGCTGGGTACAGGGACATGGGCTGGACCCTGCACAGACACTTTTAGGTCCCAGGTGTTTGGTATTCCAGCAAATCTCCTTAACTCTTCTATATTTTAGCAAATTCATTTCTCTCTAAAAGGCTGCCTATTAATTATTCTCCCTGCTTAGATAAACTCCCCTGGGTACAGTGTTGCGAAGTATATCTATTGTCCTGCTCAGCACTTCCCCCAAGGGAAAAGAAGTCGTTAGGCAGCATCATTTGTCTGTTTGTCTCTATCAGTGCCGTCCCCAGATGTGCAGAAGACACAAAGAAGGCTTCTGCACGGTTCTTAGCTAGGCAGAATTTTGCAGTGTGTTTTCTGCCAAGAGTGTGCTTCATATTTGTGCCACACTGCAGAAATTTAAGGCAAAGGTAGAAAAACAACAGTGAAGCACTTGGGAAAGGAAATACAAAGACAGCTTGGAAAGCAGAGATGAAGGTTTTTAACAACACGAAAAATCTCCTTCAATGTTCAGGAAAATGTCATGGACAGTAATACTGAAAATTCCCTTGAGTTTTGTCTCACAGTCAGAAAATAAAGTACTTTGCCATTCTGTTTTCTTCTACCTGGGGCACCCCGTTACTCTGAGGGAGCTGCTGTTCCCCACACAAGAAGTGTCAGAGCAGTGTTGGCACAGGGACCAGCCCTGCTGCTCGGCTGCGCCAGGAGGAGAACGCTGCTGCCAGGCAGCCGGTCTGAGTGTGTGGATTTGTCTCCTGTGAAGTGGGAAGGAAATCATGTCAGAAAAAAAAAAAAAAAAGTCTGTCACACATTGTAAAAAGAAGAAAGAGAAATCAAATGGGCCTGCAACTGGGATAGCCTCATGCTTACTCAGGCTGGATTGCCAGGTGCTAACCCAGTTCTAAAAATGAGCTGTATAAATCCAGATGACTAATATTTAAACAAGCTATTTAATTTCAAATGCAATTAAAAAAGTAGATTACACATTCCTTTCACCAGTAAGCTTTAGAGTAGCAATCGAGTGCCTCATCTTAAAAAGATGCTTTCATTATTATCAGCTGTCTAGGCACTGTGATTTAGCCCACGTGTACAGCAATCCCCATGCTTGTGAGAATGAGCAAGCCTCGTGGTTAAATATTGATGTTATAGACACTGCTTTTAAACAGCATTCAGAGGAGAGGGCGGTAAAGGGACAAGACAAGCTATTATTAAGTGATTGATGCTAGACTTGCACTTTGCACTTTTTAAGTTATTAAAGGTAAGTACTGCAAAGACCTCTGGAAAAAGCATCAGCCCAGGAGCTGCAAATTTTTTACCTTTACAAGGTACAGTGTCTGCGCCATTAGGCACTACATAAAGATGCTGGCATTGCTCTCAGAGCTTTGTGAGCCACAAAAGGCTGCAGCCTGCTAGGCACTGTCCTTAAAAGCTCTTTTTGCAATCAAACTGAATGTTGTTGGAGGTTTAGGTCATCTCTGCATCTTTCTAAAACAGTTATTTTGGTTTGGGCCTGATGATTAAAGCCAATAGATGCAAAATTCCTGTCCATCCAGTTACTACAGACATTGACAGCTCGGTTATCTGCAAAATGAAGCCATCTAGTGCTCTTTGGCGTGACCTGTCTGGTCTCCAGCTGCTCTGGAAAAGCAGAGGACTCTCTTTGTGTCCTCTCCATCAATCCCACCTGAATGTTTTGCAAACCCTTCTTGAATGTATGGGATGGCACTGGGTGACTGTTTGTATGCAGCTGAACTAGTCCCTGAAAGGTTTTTATCGTGCAGTTTTTTGACGTCCCACTGAGATACTGCTGCTTTGTTTGATACAGACATGTACCTTACTGAGGGTCTTCAGGGAGAGGGGCTCCAACCCGTGTTAGAAGTAACTGGGATGGTGGAGACTGTGTGACAATGTGTGGGGACTGTCAGGAGACATGATTGTTGAGCTAATTGTGGTTGCTTCAGACAGTCTGGCATATTGATGTTTCTGCAGTAATTCTTCTTACACAAGCAGCAGGCTGCTCTTTAACCCATGCCTTGAAAACTGCTGATTGATGGACTGAAGGGAAACCTCATAAGGCTCTGAGGGGCCTAAGGCCAACTATGCTTATATGCTCACAGCAAAGAAAGGAGGAACTTTAAATGAAACTATGTTCCCTAGATGTGGCTGTAATGACCTGAAGGAGCTGCTCAGAACCTGGCCTTTAATAAACTGTTTCTTTTCTTCCCCCATCTGCTTTTGTCCTTGTCACTGGATTTCAGCCAGGACTAAGGCTAGGTGGATGGAGTACTTGTTTAGGCAGCATTTCTAACCCAGCTTTGCAGACCCATGAGATTAAGCTAGTTCAAATGATGTTGACCCTTCAAAATCTAAAATACTGCTGTTGTCAACCCTTAAATACTTTGTGAGCACACAGGTTCCTCCAGGGGCTCTGCAAGAAGAAAGGACTCTTTGAAAGTAGAAGCTACGCTTTCAAAAAAGGAAAGGATTAAAGCTAGACATCCAAATAGAGACAAATACTGCAGTCAGTATCCGTTTTAACCTGTCTAAGGTGTGAGGGAAAAAAAAATTTCAGAAGTGATTTTTCAAAATGATACAAGGCATAGAAAGGGTGTTCAGCATGAACTCCTCGCTTGCTGGTTAGCAGCATTTTCTGTCTCTGCCCTACCTATCTCCCACGTTGGGTGAGGAGTCCGTGGTACTGCCATCCCCTCTCTGAATTATCAAAGTGTCCAGTCAAACATTGCTGCAGTTGAAATTCAGCAGAGGAAACTTTAAAAGTGTTTATCTGAAATCATTACAATCTGTACTAGCACAGACAAGTCTGGATACCTGAACCAACCTTTGACTCATTGAACATTGCACATACGTACACAATGAGGTCTTTACGGCTCCTGACCTCAGTGAAAGTTTGCCCTGAGCTGTCAGTTGAGATAAAGCTCAATCAAGTCGGTGCAAAGCCAAAGTGAATGACATCATTGCAGAGAGCTCTAATCTCCAGGCTGTAATTGTATTATTTTGTTTTTCAAGGTGAAATCTTTTCCTTTGTCTTTGGAGATAGTGCATCTAATTAGCTAATTATTTGGTCTGGTGAGAATGCCAAAACAAAAATGACCAACTGCAGGAAGGGTGCAACTTTTTGGCAACTGTATGAGCACAGATGTATAGCTTAATTTCAGAAAGTGTGCAGGGTCCATTGCAAGAAGAAAAGCTAAAGACAGTTGGGTCTTTTAGGACAGGTGGTCACAATGTGTGTATATAGGCAGGAGTCTGAAGTACAGGAACAGTCTGGAACTTCTTAAACTTTGAGTAGGTTTTAAAACAACTAAAATTTGCAGATTTGGCTTGCTGACTGTTAGCAACATTGCTTTTCACAGCAGGAACTTGTTCAAGAAATAAAATCCATATGGCTCTGGGACACAATAAGAAATGGGTTTTCCTTAGGTTTTTCTACAACCTAAATCCTGGTGGTAGAATGGACACGGTGACCCAGTGTGGATCCAGAAAATGAGTTTGAGATTCATGCTGAGTCTTCATATGGCCATTCTGGTAGGAGAGCGGAGCATGGTCCTGATGCTTTCCACATCGCTTCTTGAGATGGGTACAGATGTTAATGTGCTTGCCTACACGATGCCAAAAAGACCTTTGTCCTTGACAGATGTCTGTGATTGTCCCTCAGGACTTGAGGGGAGGTTGCTGTTGCAAAACTGAATTGAAATCCTCCTGGAAGCCATCACATGTTTTAAAAGGTGCCAAAGAATTCACTGCAGACAGTCTGGTGTAGCGCCTGCAATATGGGCTGAGCATCCCAGAGAGCTCTGACTTCAAGTTTCACTTTTCCAAAAAGCTGCCACAAAGGCAATTCTGACTCTAAGGGCTCAGCTGGCAGGAGACCCTTACCTACAGCCCTTCTGCTGGAAGGACTGGTTCTGAGTAGCTTTAAGATATTTGGGCAGGAGTCTTGGATTAATTTATCCCAAGTGCTGATGCTCAAAGGATTTGTTAGGAAACAAATGGGGGTGGTTTTGTTTTACAATATGGGGAAGATGTTTTCGTCCATACTTCATACAACATAGGGACTACCGAAACTTATCAGTGATGGAAGAGAACTGCAGTAGCACCAAAAGGAGAGGGGGTGCATCAACTCCTACATCAAGACATTTATGATAACGACAGCTCCTGTGAGAGAATATTGTTTTACCACAAGTCTGGTTGAGACAGTGATTTTTTTTTTCAATGCAAGCAGAATGCTGAAACAGGGAAGCCCTTTCAGTTTTGGTAACACAGCTGTCATACTGTGAATTACAGTCTTGTGTGAGAGCATTGTTTATAATTTACAAGGCAAAACCAAAATTCAGTTCTTGTCTTTGCCTAGCTACACTTTCATTTTACTGGAGGATTGTGACTCTAAGAACTGGAAGTAGGATTTCTGAGGCTTTCAAATTTAAATTGTAATCCAGCCCTGCAGCCTGGAGTCATGGATAATGGCACATCAGAGTTTAGTCCAGGTCCCCATCATGTTGTTTTCCCGTCACAGACACTATCTTCTCTGTTAGCACAGTGAACCAAATTGTTAAGTGTCCAAGATGGGATTTAGGCAGAATTCACCCACCTAAATCAGAAATACAATTATTTCCTGCCTCAAACTGCAGGCACCTGTGATTTTATCACAAAAGACATAAAAGACTTCTAAATCCAGATATTTTTTGCATTTAGCACAGTTATTTCTGGCATAGGAATAAAAATTATGAGTCCTCACCTCCCAGTTAAAATGAAAAAAAATTATTTAGGGTGAGGAGATTTCTTAAGCAGCAATCAAATATTAATTTTGAAATAGTTTGGTGTAAAACACTGGTTAGATCAGGCTGTCAATCACAACTTCCATTGCTTTCCCAATTGAGAGTTTTTCACCACAATAAATTCTGAAATGTTTTGTCAAGTCTAATTTTTATTTAGGCAAGTGATGAATGTTTCCCCTGCTCTGGGACCTTGCAGATTTGTTTTGAATTTTTCATGCAGTGATAAATCCATATTATGGAAAAATCCACTCTCTTGACAAAGCTCTCGTTCATACATTTTGAAGTATTTAAAAGAGCGAGCCTTAGGCCAGATTTTGTAGTGCAGGAATCAGTAGTTCTGTTATCTATAGATTGAAAGTGTTGTCTCATTTTGAAAAAGGAGGCATTAGATATGAAACTGATTCTGCAGTAGAACTGTCCTTTCTACTCTGAGGTACATACTCCAACAGCTTGTTTATTTTTTAAGCAAAAGGAGTTGGCAAAGCTGAAGACATTAGTTCCCTGTGTGGATGGCAGTCCCATTTGTACATACCTACCATTTCACTGATTAAGAAGATAAAAAATCTTCACTGAAGTTACTGATGAGTCAGAGGCTGCTGATTTACAAGTAATTGTGGGTTCCCCTGCCCATGGCAGAAGGAGTTGTGTCTCATCTTGACAAGTCAGAAG
This sequence comes from Pterocles orientalis, assembly GCA_011057875.1. Lineage (NCBI taxonomy): Eukaryota > Metazoa > Chordata > Aves > Pterocliformes > Pteroclidae > Pterocles > Pterocles orientalis. Next base: position 2,123,682 of record WKFP01014853.1, on the reverse strand, counting down.
TAAACTCTTAATTGGCACAAACTGTTATAGCAGAGAAAGCTAAGCAGCTGACCTTGCTAAAGCAGACCCATGGTGGTGTATGTTCTTGTAATAGTGTTGTGCATTGTCTTTGCTGTAAACATGATATAAAGGAGGTGTTGCACTGCCTGTGTAATTGCAACTTATGGGGAATTTTTAAATTCATGTATCAGATCAAGGAAGTGGCAATCTGGACATTTGGGATGTTATCCCAAAGTAAGTACATCATGTCCATTAATATAGTAAAAACAGGTTTATAACTTATGCCACTGACAGAACCTGTTATTAATAATAATGCAAGGTAATTTAACAATTCCACTACTAAATCGTATAATATTATAACCACATACTTATGATAGCAAATTGTGAATTCCTAACTGTAATTAAAATGAATTTTGAAGTGTCTTTTAAATGGAGCTGATATTTCATCTGTCCATTGGTTAGAAATATTTTACACAAAAATCTGTTCCTTGACAAATGCTTCTCTTAAACTGGACTTTTACCAATAGAGCAGATTTTATTGAATCATTCCTGGACATTTTCCTGTCCTTTTGGAAGCAGTGCATAATCTTATTTCATAGCCAGTATCAGTGGAGCAAAGGGAGGGTTTGGTTTAACCCCCGGGTTCGATTTGGCAAGCTGCAGGTGCTCTACTTCAGCCTTATAGGGCATTATTCTGCTCCACTGGCTAGCTTCTGCTGTAGGCTTCGGTCAGGAGTGATGGTAAGCGGCATCTCTGCAGAAACTCCCCCACCTGTGCAGGTCCAGACTTCAGTGCAAAGCCTGAGGAAAGTGCAGATGATAGCAACCAGTAACCAATTTACTTGCTTTTGTGACTGTAAGATAGCCTATTCCTTGTCTTTTAGCTTTCAGAGAGTTATAAATGTGCTCTGACTGGTGATTGAGGACTTCATGTTGGAATTTGGCATGATGAAACAACTTGATCTGTTAATGTGATGTAATTGCCATTTTAAGTATTTTATATTTTATGGACACAGCATGAAAATTTATCAGCTGATAAATGTAATTTTATTTTTATTAGGATTAAATTTACCCCTGGTTTGGAAGGCACTTCACATTTCAGTTCCATTTTATTCTGGGTGGGTCATTAATTTTGTTTCCATTAAGTTACACCTGAATATGATTTGGAAAAGAAACCTGAGTGTACTAGCTATAGGAATTATTAATTGGTCTCCTCAGGGACCTCTTTAAGGGATAGCTGTAGCCCTTACTTGCAGCAATAACTGAGCCATTTAAGTGATACAATGAATAAATTACATAATATCAGACAGGAGGATTGTGTTTCTATAGATGCTGTACACTAATAGAAGTATCTGCTACATGGTCGGCCAGCTGTTCCCTAAAACTCAGACATATGACTTGCAATATGTCTTTCTTTGTAAAGTGAACTCTAAAGCCATCTGTACTTACCAATCTAAAGTATACGTCTATTATAATCACTCACTCCATAGAGTATCTGAATGCCCAACAGACAAAACCTTAGTTTTTCAGAGATGGACACGAACTAGTGCCTTAGAAACTCTTGCTACTAACACATTAGGAAATATTCCAAGTATTTCCGTGTCTTCTACAATCTGTGTTAGGAAATTCAGTCTACAGTCGGCTGAAGCTGGTTTTGTATCTGTCTTCCCTGAAGGCACTAATTTTAAGAAAGTTTCAACTCCAAGCTGTGAGGCTTCTCCAATCTTTGCTGTTATCTGGAGGTTCCTGAGCTCTTTAAAGAGCGGCTAAGGATCTACGAGATAATATCTTAATCATACCAGTAGCACTGAATTTTACTCACATTTCAAAGCCTGTGATTTTGATGGCACCACTGATGTGAATATTGTTCAGTCTGAAGAAGTTGTGCAGATCTGGACCTTAATTCAATCTTCATATAGATCATTATACCAAGAAAATCTGTCATCTTTCTGTGGGATTGAATCTGACAGCCCTGAGGTATCTTATTAATCATTTGCTGGCAAAAGACTGGTCATCAACATAGGAGATTAGACTTGGGAAATCATATTTCTGCTATTTGAATTTCAGCCTGTATCATTCTCCTTTGAAACCTGTTCATGGCAAGACCTGAAAGATGGGTAAGTTTTCAGAAGACTTGACAGGGACGTACTGCTTCTCTTTCTGCCACCGACCTGCTGGGAGATCCCGAGAGTCATTTACCCTATCAGCCACTCAGAGTTCTCATACTGAAACGAAAATAATTTTTCACCTCTGTAAACTTTGAATTTGAGACTAATGGATGTCAAGCCCTGAATATTATTATTATTTTTAGGCTCAAAAGTGCACAGTAATTGCTACAGAATTGATCAGCTATATCCTGTCCTGCCACCCATCAAAGAGGAGGTTGCACCACCATGCAGCAAGGACAATAAGGCGTTCACCATGCTGGGAGCAAGAGGCAGAGGCTGTGGCCACACCATCACTGTGTGGTAAAGTGAGAAAGGATGCAGCCTGAGGGGCTGGACAAGAACCTGGAGTACAAAACATCGCTATGTCATGTCTCATTTCTCCTCTGTCAATGATGATGCAGCTTCAGCAAAACCCTGACAAAGGAGTGTATATCAGCAGATATGGGAATTAACAGCCTGGAGGGGCTATCACTGTGTGTACTAACAGTGTCGGCATGGGTGCCAGTGCCACAGAACCTTAGCAGGCTCGGCTGTACTGGCCTTCACAGCACTTGGAGGGGCATGGATCTCAGCCAAGGGTGCCTGAGGATCAGTAGAAGCAAGGCCTAGCTTTTTAAGGGCTTTTATCACCTGAAAATGCGGACAGGTGCTGAATGAGCTTTCCAAACCACTGAACTCCCAGAAAGTGTCCTAAGCCGTGGACCACTCCACCTTATTTTGGAAAGAACAGATGCTTTCTGTGTGATTTTGCTAAGCACTTCCTCACTGCTGACCTGAGATGGGTGGTGGCCAGCAGGTCAGGAGGGAGGACACAGGGAGGGTAAGGCCAATTTTCTACTCATGTCTTTCCTCCTTGGCAGTCACTTCTTCATGAGATGCCCTCTGCAGCTGCACTGCCCCATGCTGGAGCCTGTCTCTCCTTGAAAGACCTAATGGCTGGCGATGAGCCCATCTTCAGCTCTAAAACAGCCTCTGAAACAGCCTGAAAGAAAGCCAGCTTGACTGGGGGAGACAACTGTCCAGAATACTTGTTTCTCTTCATACCTGTCTTGCTGCAGTGGATCTGGGAGGTGATATTGGCTGTGTGATGGAGGAGGAAAGCTCTGTGGGAAAATACACCTCCTGTCCTGAGTGAGTTCCAGGCTGGAAGTGACCCTTTACTTCTTTCACCGGTCCCTACTTTTGTCTGATGTCAAATGCCTCAGGGCCTGGTGCTGTAACCCTGCAAGTAAAGGTATCCCTTTTACCAAGAATCATAGGATCATAGAATCATAGAATGGCCTGGGTTGAAAAGGACCATAGTGATCATCTAGTTCCAACCCCCCCACCATATGCAGGGCGGCCAACCACTAGACCAGGCTGCTCAGAGCCACATCCAGCCTGGCCTTGAATGCCTCCAGGGATGGGGCATCCACAACCTCCCTGGGCAACCTGTTCCAGTGTGCCACCACCCTTTGGGTGAAAAACTTTCTCCTAATCTCTAACCTAAACCTCCCCTGTCTTAATTTAAAACCATTCCCCCTTGTCCTACCATTATCCACCCTCGTAAACAGTCGCTCCCCCTCCTGTTTGTACGCTCCCTTCAAGTACTGGAAGGCCGCAATGAGGTCTCCCCGGAGCCTTCTCTTCTCCAAGCTAAACAAGCCCAGTTCCCTCAACCTTTCCTCATAGGAGAGGTGCTCCAGCCTCTGATCATCTTAGTGGCCCTCCTCTGCACCCGCTCCAAGGGCTCCACGTCCTTCCTGTGCTGGGGGCCCCAGGCCTGGACACAGTACTCCAGATGGGGCCTCACAAGAGCCGAGTAGAGGGGGAGAATCACCTCCCTCTCCCTGCTGGCCACCCCTTTCTTAATGCAGCCCAAAACACAGTTGGCTTTGTGGGCTGCAAGCACGCACTGCTGGCTCATGTCCAGCTTCTCGTCCACCAGGACCCCCAAGTCCTTCTCCGCAGGGCTGCTCTCAAGGAGATCTTCCCCCAGTTTGTATAAATACCTGGGGTTGCCCCGACCCAAGTGCAGCACCCTGCACTTGGCCTTATTAAACCTCATTAGGTTTTCATGGGCCCATTTCTCCAGCCTGTCCAGGTCCCTCTGGGTGGCTTTCCTTCCTTCCAATGTGTCAGCGGCACCACTCAGCTTAGTATCATCTGCAAACCTGCTGAGGCTGCACTCGATGCCATTGTCTATGTCATTGATGAAGATGTTAAAGAGCACCAGTCCCAAGACGGACCCCCAAGGGACACCACTTGTGACCGGCCTCCACCCTGACACAGAACCATTAATCATAACCCTTTGGCTGCGTCCGGCCAGCCAGTTCCTAATCCATCGTACAGTACATCCTTCAAATCCACACTTCTCCAATTTAGAGAGAAGGATGTGGTGAGGGACCATGTCAAAGGCTTTGCAGAAGTCCAGGTAGATGACATCCATCACTCGAAGGGATCTCCGTATATTTGATTCATAGCAGCAAACCTCCTCTTGCCCATGTTGGAGTTGCCTGCACCTGTACTGAGCTCTGTGGGTCTCAACAGACAGGGGGGCTACCACAGCAAACACCGAAACAAGAAGCTTCTCATTTTTTTCAACCTTGTTCTGAGACTCAGCAAAGAAGCCAGAGCCTCGCACATCAGGGCAGCCGACCGGTTCCTCACAGAAGCGGCCACAGGATGGGCACACCTGGGGCAGGCTGGTAGGGGATGGGCTGCAGTACCCTCTTGGTCTGCAAGGCTGATGGCAGCCTATTAGTGGTATTGAGTTTATCCTTTAAAATGTGTTGGGAGTTCACTCTCCTCTGTGCATCATACTCATTTTTAGATCCTCTCTAGGAAATCTGTGCCAGCCAAAGCAGAATAAGGGAGGGATGTATATAGATATCTGTATGCATGTATGTGTGCATGTGTCTGTGCTTGTTGAATACTGATAGAAATACGCTAATAGGCTTTCATGTGTCAGAGCACCGACATGGCAAAACAGACTTAGCATGAAGGTTCAGTGTTTTCAGGCCTCTTTTCTCCAGGATGTTCTTTTCACTGCCATAATGTGACTAAGGTCCCACAGTTTGCTGGGGCAAGCAGATGATCCTCAGCACTGATTTTTCCCTGCTGAAGAGTAGTCCGTGTTCTCTGCAAGTGTTGCTCGCTGCTGGAGAGCCAGGCTGTGTGTTTGTGCAATGATGTGGATGGTACTGTGCTGGCACATCTCTCTCCTTCTCTGTGGTGCCTCTGTTCAAACGAACTGAGAATTACTGTCCCCAGGTCAGTGCTGTGCTGCTGTTGTTCTGCCATAGACCGTAGCCTTGTTGCTGTGTTTGCTTGAGTAGGAAGTTGATGGGAAGGTCAGGGAAATACAGCTGGTTTTTGTAGAAATATAGATTAACTACTTGCAAATCTACCTATTTACCCTATTAGAGAATTGGGAAAGGAATAACAACAGTGCTGACATGCAGCCTTATGTTGCACATTTTATTCCTACATCTTGCAACCATTTGGGAAGCTAGGACTAATTTTCCATCCTGGAGAAGGAGAATCAGAGGCAGAAGATCTTTCCAAAATCACCCAACAAGAAACGGGGAGAGCTGAGGCTGGAACCCATGTCCTGAGAGGAATTTCTGTCCTCTACCCACCATGATGCTCTGCCAAAAGAGTGGTTAGAGCCTATATCATAAAACTCAGAAGATTAAACTTAAGCTTGTACATCTATTCAAGCATCCAAGTTAAAGTATCCTGGCTCTCTGAGTGCTCAGAACCTCTGGAAATCAGGTCACCTTCTAAAATAAATTCAGAGCTACTAATCTAACAGCAAATTTTCAGGTAGTTGTGACCTGTTTCTTAGAGGCACCAGATACCACTAATCTGATTGACGACTCCTGTGTTTCGAAAGGCAGGCCACCAAGTACTGCAGGGTTCACCTGAGTGACAGCTCTCACAGGGAGGCAGTGCTTCAGGCTGTCTGGGGGCATCCCTAGGACTATCTTGATGCGACCCAGCCTGGTGCTGCTCCAGGTTGCAGAGAGCAGGGAAATGTGGCAGTGCCCACGAGGCCCTCCTGAATGACCGTGTTGCTGTGAGTAAGAGGCTGCCTTGCAAGGCACAGGCTTCAGTTCTCATTTGCTTGGGACAGAAACCGATAGTGTGTGATTTAATTGGGTTAAAAACAATTCCATCCTTTTTGCTGAGGGAGAATCAGATGGCGAGGGAGAAATGGCATCTCATCGGGAGACTGCTGGTTAGAAAAACACGTGACAAAGTCAGATCAGAGGGCAGTGGCTGACGTGAGTGTCCATTGTAAAGATAAATGCCAGAGTGGAGTGTTAACACAGAAATCAGCTATGATGTAATCTCCTTAAAAGCCTTTTTTCCACAAGGCTTTAAATGCTGCTGCTTCTCCAGACCATGCTTTAGAGAACACTCTCCCTCTGTGCTCTCCTGCCTGCTCTCCTCCAAAAGACCTTGGCAACTGAAACCATGTTTTGCTCCTTTTTGTGGGGTTGTTCTGGCAGGTCCCACCTGCTTTGCTGACAACTTAATAGAATTAAGGCTGGCAGATCTGGCCCTCAGCCTGCCAGTTGTTTGGAGCACAGACTTTCTCCTTCTACTGTTCTTGGTAGTCCTTTGACTGTTCTGCTGTCTGCATCTTCATCATCCTTCCATAAGCATGTAGGCCTCTGAATGGAAATACTAGTCTTCCTCCACAGCTATGCCAAAACTAGTACAAGTTATCCTACAGGTTTATTATCAGCCCTCCTGGGCACCTTACGGGATCCCACCTTGTTTCTGTCCATGGGTCTCAGCCCCACATAGCTCCCAGGCACAGCGTCCCCGTGCTGGCTTGGGACAGAGATCTGGCGCCTTCCCGGGAAGTCAACAATTCCACCTCTGTAATATATTTGAGGCCAAATCTAGTGTTTGCATCTGCTCCCAAGGACAAGGCAACACAGTCCAGAGGGTAAGACTGGCCAGGAGTCAAAAGACATTTTGTTTTCTGTCTTTTTCACTGAGCTGCCACAAGCCGCTTCCTCACTATGTCCTTCACTTATGCCTGGGCGACCAGTACTTTCATCTGGTATTATTTTTATTTTGTTCCTAATTCTATTTTCATTTTCTAAAGGACTCTCAAATCTGCCAGGGAAAAGCAGCTGCACAAGACCTACCAAGACAGCACAGCAACATGGGGCTTTAGTGAACCCACTGCAAAACCCAAACCTAAACGCGTGCAGGTTCAGTAACCTCTAAAGCTTAGATCTTAAGCACCATACTTAAAACTCCCGCACCCAGCTCCTCTCTTTCTCACTGGCTGTATCAAGTCTCAGGTTTTTTCGCTGGCAGTTCCAGTCCTATTTCTTGCAATGAGCCATGCACTCCTCTATCACCCATAACCTTCAGAAAACTCCTGCAGAACTGCCCCTTTCCTCCACCTCCTGCAAACTCCAGTCTCCAAAACTAAGCACGTTTTTTGTTTCAGAAGCAAATTATTTTTAGAAAGGGGGAGAGAACTAAGGAGAGGGGAAAAGTGAGAGTGTAGAATAACAGCGTCTACAGTGTAAAAGCTGCAAGGGAGGGAATTTCTCCAGTATCATCCCACGCGTGTTTTTATTATAGCAGAAGTTCCCGCTGCGTAGTGATTGCAGTATCTCCCTCAAAAGTGTAGTAGAACATATGCACGGAGCAGCTGTATGATATAAACTTGCATGCAACCTAATGTGATAAACAGAAGTATCATCTGGTACAGGAATAGCTGAATTCCACCAGTATTATTTAACCTAGCTGCTCCAGGAAGGCAGTAAATCAGGACAGGCTTTCTGCTGAGCACATCGCTATTGCCTGGTAGTGGTTCTTTACTGGACTGGGTCAAGGCACTCTAGAAATGGCCCTGAGTTTACAAGCAACAGGAAGAGGACAGATCTCTGAAGAAGTAAAAAAAATGAAAGAAAATTAACATATATTGGTTTTTTTCTTGATCAAAATTTGCTCCAAATTTAGAAAGTTCTTATTTTTTTAAGCCAGTCTATTGCACATTGTGTACAGTTACAGCCATCCTCCAGAGGTGAGGGTGGTGGGATAGGATATTGCTGGTCTAAAGCAGTTCTTTGGTCTTTCCTTGATGGGTAACATCTTTCTCTTGCGCCTGTTTTCTGTGGCAAAATCTCATGGAACAGGTGCAGCAGAGCAGCTTTCTGGGTCACTGCTCTTTGGGGACTGTGTTAAGCCAAATCCTTTCTCTCATGTTCGGATTTACAGGAGATGAACTTGCCCAAATGGACTTCATCTGTTATTTAAGCTGTCATCCATTCCTGATTTATATTCTGGCTGCATTGGCCCAGTCCCTCGAGTTAAGGATGGTCGTTAATAGATCTGGCTTTCTGTGCTGCCCATCCTGCACCCCATTTCCCTCCCAGTCTCCAAACAGGCAACAGTGTGTCCATCACTTTGAGCAGAACAGCCCTGGGAAGCCATGGTGCTGTGGGAATCTCGTATTTTAATTTGCTGGATTTAATCCAATTGACACTGCTTTCATCTTTGGAGCTCTGCTTTGGAGCTTGCTTTGTTTCAGCTTCTCAGAGGGTAGCAAGGCCCAAAGAGCAGCAGAGCTGGGGCCACATTGTGAACGTCCTGCCCAGCAGTTGCAATGCCAAAGCACCCTCATGCCAGATGTTTAAACGTCATAGAATCACAGAATGGTTTGGGTCAGAAGGGATATTTAAAGCTCATGTAGTCCAACCCCCCTACCATGGGCAGGGACACCTTCTGCTAGACCAGCCTGCTCAAAGTCTCATCCACCCTGGCCTTGAGCACCTCCAGGGATGGGGCATCCAGAGCTTCTCTGGGCAAATATGTGCAAGCGGACGGCAGTATGTGTGACACCGTCTTGCTGTAGCTGCCATCAGGGTGCCAGGACTGGGGTGGTCTGTGCCCAGAGCCCTCTGGCTAACAGCTGGATGGGTTTGGTTATGACCATGGCTCAACATGGGGCAAAGAAGTTGCCCCACTGCAGATGTGGCCAAATCCAGTTTATCTTTCTTCAAGGTTTAATCGTGTGTACACACTCCTGCCAATGGTGCCTGTAGCCGCCGCCAGCTCATGTGGTCCACCTGTTTGGACTCCTCCTGTCTTGGATCCACTGTAGCTGAAATGTGGGGATGCCTCTGCCTTCCCCTCCCTGAGTCTGCTCGCTGTTGTTGCTCTGCATTTGCTGTGCAATCTGGAGGTACGGCAGAGGTATGGCAGAGGAGGATTGTGGCCTCTTCCAGGCTTTTTCCGAGGCTACAGACAGCCAGTCAGGGAGCGGGGCTGACCCCAGGGCTCCTGTTGATACCAGCATTGCCTTTGGCATTTGATATGATGTGCTCCTGCATCTGCCCTTCGGCAGTTCAAGCGTGGCCAGGTGTGCTGTCTGCAGGCAACAACTGTGAAGGAAGGTTGATGAGGTGATTTTTGGACCTGCCAGGGAGACAGCGAAGTGCATGCATTCAGATTTTATAGCTCCTGTATCTTCAAACTGAATCATTACAGACACATACAGAGATGCCCCAAATGTGAATGTTTGCCTTTATGTGTTCAGCTGATCTAAGGGATCTCAAGTGCAGGGAAGAAGGAGAAGAAAAAAAAGGAGTTGGTAGAGTTTCTCACATATTCTGTCACCAACGCATAGTAATTAATCCTGAGGAGCCACTCAGAGTGCAAACATATTTAACAAAACTGTTGGCAGCAGTTTCATTTATACGGATGCATATGTATACCCCTTACATGCATACATTAAATATGTATGTCATAGATATCCTTTCTACATATATGTGTATATACATATACATGTATATACATAGATGAATGCGTATATATATATATATGTTATGTGTATATATATATATATACCCAAACACCAGGCTGTTCCTCTCACGGCATGCAGAAACCTGACACAGTGAGACATGCCTCTTCTTTGTCTGTTAGTGGAAAAGGGAAATCCTTCCTTCTTGTTGATGATCACCAGCCTGAGCGTTGCTTTCTGTGTGCAGCTGTGGTTGCAATGTAAACAGGGGCTGAGGTTTTCTTCTGGCCCTGTGTGTTGGGGCAGGCATGAGGCTGGGGCGAGTGGAGGAGCTGCTGCACGACACACATGCATGCATGGCTTTCTGCCCCAGAAAGAGGCATCAAGACCCCCCATCTCCTGGTCAGCCTCCTCTTCCCCATCCTCCCAGGAAATTTTCCCTTGAAATCCAAGAGTGTCAATGGATATGGTTCCGAGGGAACACATACTTTGCCTGTTCCTGAAATACCTTTTAGAGTAACAGCTGAAGATCTATATTTGTATCAAGGTCTAGCAGTATCACATAGTCATTAGAAGGCTCTTTTGAAGGATATTTTTTTTCCCGTGCTGTCTGCCTCTCGCTGTTAGCAGCCCTGGGTACACACAGCATGTTCTTACCACATGGATTATCCAGACACATCTGTAGTGGTTCCTACCTGATGAAATACAGCAAACAAAGAGGGGACACTTGAGCTGACACTAACTCACAGATCTCTGTACATAACCCTGGGTTTGGTAACAAAACCTGCACCCAGAGAGCTCACAGCCTTCAGGGCTCTGGGGACTGAGCTCCTGACCTGCGGCAAAATCTGGGGCAGTGCTCAGGAGCATCATCATGCAGATGCTGGGACAAGGTCCTCATCTGGCACCAGTCTCACAGCTGGGTGGACTTCTACTAGTTTCATAGAATCATAGAATCACAAAATAGTTGGAGCTGGAAGGGATCTGTAAAGGTCATCTAGTGCAAACCCCCTGCAATGAACAGGGACACCTAGTTTACATCACTTGAGCTCTTGGCCCTTTTTGTTAGCTACCCAAGGATTCATTTTGACATACAATTAAATTAATCAATGAGATAATCAGCACTCACTTTGGGGTGAATTTAGACTGCTGGGGGGAGTGAGGGGAGTAGACAAGAGACCTCAGGCTTAGCACTGAAATCAACTTTCTCAAAAAAGATGCAGGCATGTGATAGAGGCTGTTCTGGCATTTCATCTTTTACACAACACAATGCTTACAGAGTGAATGTCTGAGCCTTGGTGTCTCTCTGTGTGTAACTCTTCCTCTGTAGGGTTTCTCCTCCCAGAACCCAAGTTATTTCACGTTAATCAGGGGATTCACTGAACTCTGCTGTTCCACAGGGGGCTGGATGAGACACCTTGCTGTGAAGAGACCCAAGCTGCAACAGATTCAAAATCTCTCTCCCTATTTAACTGGGGATGGAATGTTCTGGGAGTCTTTTCATGTGCCTTGACACATGCCCACATCCTTCTCTCTAAATTGGAGAAGTGTGGATTTGAAGGATGGACTGTACGATGGATTAGGAATTGGCCGGCTGGACGCAGCCAAAGGGTTATGATTAATGGTTCTGTGTCAGAGTGGAGGCCGGTCACGAGCGGTGTCCCTCAGGGGTCCGTCTTGGGACCGGTGCTCTTTAACATCTTCATCAATGACATAGAGAATGGCATCAAGTGCACCCTCAGCAAGTTCGCGGATGATACTAAGCTGAGTGGTGCCGCTGACACATTGGAAGGAAGGAAAGCCACCCAGAGGGACCTGGACAGGCTGGAGAAGTGGACCTGTGTAAACCTAATGAGGTTTAATAAGGCCAAGTGCAGGATGCTGCACTTGGGTCGGGGCAACCCCAGGTATTTATACAAACTGGGGGAAGATCTCCTTGAGAGCAGCCCTGCGGAGAAGGACTTGGGGGTCCTGGTGGACGAGAAGCTGGA